>CAXASN010000031.1:0-131367 GCA_963971575.1 Liopterus haemorrhoidalis
ATAAAACATCTGAAATTATTCAGTCGGATACATTTCTTTTTTTTTTCTAAAACATATTAAAATTTTTCGTTAAATTCAATTATTGCTGCTCCCAACACCCTCGTCTCACCGATCGGGCCGCATACCCCCACACTATGAGATGATGCACCCGAACGACTTCATTAAATTGAACTTTTCTTTCTTCCATCCTTGTGAATATCTAACTTCTTCATAGCTGTTGTTATTTTACATATGTTTTCATACTGATTTATGTCTTCTTTAAGTTTTTTTTATGTTGCAAATATGTGTGTTTATTTTATTCAGCAAATTCACGCGAGCGTTCATCTTTCTCACCGAACAAGAACTTTAAATGAATTGTACGCAAAATTCTTTTGTCAACCAATATATATAAAGAAGTGGAAGTGCGTTTATCAAATTTTAAAAATAACTTTTTATATCACCCCGCCATTATTTATTATTATTATTATATTTTAAAATATTCGCAATTTTGTATGCATTATCTGTGGAACATATTTTATCATCAGTATTATGATGGAAACATCGTGTTTTACACACACACACTCTTTCAGTGATTGACTAAGTTGTTCGGGTACATCCACAATGATCGCTTTAAGATTCAGAGATGATAAAAATTTCATCTTTTGATCACCCTTCACATAAATCACCGTTGCTGATTTTAATAAATTTGGTAAATGATTTTTAATAAATTCTTCATAGTCCACGAATCCATCGGATCACCTCAAACCGTGATGGTGAGAATAAAGCCAGCCCGCTCGTTTTTTGTACTCGCTGTCTAATGAACGCCGTTTAAAAGGGGGTTTCAGTATAAAATGACTGATTTTAGTTTTTTCACTGTCTTCACCCGAGGACAGAATAGTTATTTCTTTTAAAATAAATGTATTTGTATAAAATCCCTGAAGATCAACAATGAATTTCATGATAATATGTGTTCACTTGAGGGGGGATTAGTTGATAAATACCAAATATTACAGTTGAACTATTATTATATTCTCTATTACGGACTATGATGATGGTAAGGAGGGGGTGAAGGGAAAGTAGATATTAAACACAACATTTTACATAACATTATTTATTTGGTTTCCTTATCCATATCCATAAATAAATTTTTTTTCGCGCGTTTAAGTGTTGGGGCCTCTTCATCTGAGTCGGATGCTGCTAACAATTTTTTCAAGCGTTTAAATGGCAAGGCCTCTTCATCCGTGTCGGATGCTGCAGGTGCTGCTGCAGCCGCCAGCGCCCCCGCTGATACGGATGGTGGTGGTGGTGGTGGTGGTAACTCCTTCACCGATGGGCGTCGCGAGTTGCCCTCTTCCTCATCCTTCAGCTGGAAGGCGAACCTTCGACAAGCTCGCTCGAGCAATGCGAACTCCTCATCGGTTTCGAGCGCGGTCCTGAAGTAGGCGACCGGCAGGTTACCGAACTTGGCGGCCAGGGTGCTACTCTTCGGCGAGTACCCGAGACTCACGATCACCCGATCTCCTCGGACTATCACATTAGTCAAACCAAATCTTTAAAAAATATAAATACATGTAAAAATTATGAAAAATAAATAAATAAAATAACTCACCTGAATAAATGCTTAACCACCACAACTAACATAGGCAAGGGAAGTTTCGCCTCATCCTTCGATATTACGACCAAAGTTGTAGGTATTCCCGCCATTATACTGATACTGCAGTAGAACTATGATGCTGTTGTCACTGTGATACAACTTCTGAAATTATGCTCTATATATATACGAAACGATAAGTTAAAAAACCTTGAATCTGCGTACAAAAATCAAATTTTTGCAGACATAAATAAACCTTATCTTATCAATAGTCGCTCGTAAACCTGTTTACACCGATCGAAAAACATATTGCGTCAGCAAAAATTGCGATTACCCGGTTTTGACCTCGAACAGAAAAACATATTGCGTCAGCAAAAATTGCGATGACCCGGTTTTGACCCCGAACAAGTTTGAACTCGTTCGCTGCGGACGCCGCGACCGATAAGGACCCTGTTTTTTGACCTCGAGTCTCGCGGTGATCGGACGAGCAAGGCCGAGGGTAGGCGGGGGGAGGGGCGGGGGGACGCACAGCGATGGTCACGCACGTTTGCGAAATGTGAATTTGTGTAAATTTCAGGGTTTCGTGGGTAATGAGCCAGTATGCCCACTGTTATACTACTACCAATGTCTTCCATTATTGTCAATAAATTCTCGTTGGGTATCTCAGGAATGCCGACGATTTCAATATTATTGACACGAGAGCGTTGTTCCAAATCAGCTACTTTCGACTTGAGAAATTCACATTCTTGCTGTAAGGTATTAACGAGCTTGATCTTTTCAGTGTAAATATTTAATATATCTTGGAAGTCGTCGATTTTTTTGGAACAAAATTCAACTGATAGTTTTAGGGAGTTTAAAATATTAATAACATCAGATAGGCTTGGCTCTTTTTCACTGGATGGTTGAGAATTGGAAACAGTATAATTTCGATAGTTTGAGCACTTCCAATTAGCTGCAGGCGTCTGGAGAAGAGCGTTCATCAGATCTAGGCAAGCAATGTGTGTGGAAACTCTGTTGACATGAGCCTGCACATGTCACTCCAGGATTGCTTCTACTTATAGTAGTTTTGCATTTCATACAGATAATGACCATTTTTTTTATTTGTTTTAATTTTTGAGTTATTTTTAATTATTATTATTTTTTAATATATGGAACTTTATTGATACGGTACGACAATGTAGATTAAATTAATTCCACTAGCACAGAGTTTGAACGAGCTGGTCAAGTTAAAAGTCATAACAGGTAAACCACTTGCGACAGGTACCCGACTCATTCAGAGTACAAAGGTCAAATTTGGCACAATTTAATAGAGGTTTATTGTTATAATATTAAAAATGACAGCTTCATAACAATTGTAATCGCACAGAAATATACAACAATTAACTTCCATCTCTGGTATTAATAATTACAAAACACAGTTATTATTAATTTGAATTATATTCGGCAAATACTGGAGAACGAAGAAAAACACGTGCACTTGAAGTTATTGTAACACATATACATATAATCGGCAATAGTCGGTTATAGGGCAACATTTAAAAAAAAAACGTTTATCAGAAGATTTCTGGTCAGAAGTATATGTTTACAGAGATGCAGCTGGAACAAATCCTTTTAAAGAACTGACTGAACTCGTAAAGTTTGCTTTATCACTACCCCATTCGAATGCTGATGTCAAAAGACTTTTTAGTAAAATGAATATCGTAAAAAATAAATTAAGGAAAAGACTGATAGATAAAAGTACAAACGCAATATTACATATAAGATATGGCCTTAAAAGGCATAATTCGTGCTGTGATACATATGATCTACCACCAGATGTATTAAAATTAATTGACAGTAACAAAACTTATGAAGAAGAGGACTGTATTGAAATCGATATTTAAGTTATTCTTCAAGAAGATTCTGCACCAGTACTTAAGGAAATCACTGTATTTGTAAATAATTCATAAGTAGTAATGAATTACAAAAAAACATAATACAACGTAATCAACAAATAATATATGAACATACATTGTTGTTAAATTTTGAACGATTGAACAGCATTACTAAAATATAAAATCTGTCTGATTATTAAATTATTTTAACTCTGAATGTAGGAAAAACACAGTTTATCACATTTTCGATTTATAAGAACACACAACCAACATACGATTATATAGTACTTCATGAGAATACTTGTCAGATTGTTAATTGCGTCTGTAATAAAATAAAAAAGCAAACTACTACAAAATACTTGGGCGTCATCATAGATACACATTTACGCTGGCAACCACACATAGATAAACTTAATAACAATCTCCGAAAAACATTTTATGTATTTAAAAAATTAAGGGATATTATGCCACTGAACGTTTTGTATACATTCTATTATGCATTGGTTGCATCGTTATTATCAAGTTATATTCCATAAAACACGACTATGTACACGGAATAGGATACCCGGACAACAAGCTGCATCAGCATGTCTTAGAAATATTATATATACTTGGTTTTTTGTAAAATCTTTTAATCTTACTTGTATCATTGTACTAAGTACACATATTTGTATCTTAATAAAATTATGTCTTTTTAAAAAGGCTCTTGTAAGTGTCTGAAACATAACTGGCGCAGTCGGTAGGATACTCGAAATTAGTTCAATCGCTGAATTAATTGTTCGTTAACGATTAACGAGTATCTAAAGAACAAAGAAATAAGTTAAGTGACACGGACAGAAAGTGACACGGACAATTTCAAAAATCGAAATTAAGGGAGACAAAAATCGCTCCTGGTTCGCGTCGCAGTTCCGCGGAAAGTTCCAAGTGCCGTGAAAAGACAGAATAAAATAGTGCAAGAAGATCGCAAGTCCTGGGAACAACTCTAACATCGAGGGAACCTATAGGCAAACCTTAGAAATAGGAAGACCTGGGGAACATCCAAAAATCGGAACCACCCTATAGGCAGTAGATAAGAAAAATGAAAAATTGGATATTAATGTAAGTTGCTCATCCTTAATTAATCCTTAACACAAAAAACTTTGCGATAGCAACCAAATTAAATAAATATTAAAATTTTTAAAAATTTCAAAAAAAAAGAAAGGAAATTTATTAATTAATGATTGACTTAGAAAACGAATTAAATAATTTAAGTGACAGAATTAACGAAATACAACTTAATAATGACACAATGGCACACGATGACAGAACTAATTATCAATTACTCAAATTACACATTGACTGTATCCCTCACTTTGACGGCAACCCTCACACATTATCGGTTTTTGTCGATGACTGTGACAATTTAATAAGAACTTTTGCTAGCCCAACCAATATTAACTTAAATAATTGTCTTATAAGAGCTATAATTGGTAGATTATCTGGTACAGCGCTATCATTAATCGGCTCTAGATTAGAATTGAGAACTTGGTCCAAAGTAAAAGAAGCACTCTTACTCTGTTTCGGAGACCAAAGAAACGTAGATTGTCTGATACAAGATCTTTTAAATTTAAGACCATTTAAGAACGAATCACCGTACAATTTTGGAATGCGATGTCAGGACAGTAGAAGTTTAATAACCGCTAAATTAAATACTATGACTGAACTTACGGAAGAACAAAAAGCTGTTTTTCTCAGTAGTTATGACGATTTGGCTTTAAAAACCTTTATTCGTGGCTTACCACCCCAGCTACAACTAAGCGTACGTTTAAGAAATCCCCAAAAATTAGAAAACGCAATGAGTATCGTTATCGAGGAAGAAAATTTCTTATACTCCAGCCAAAAAATTAATAATTTAAATACGCACACTTCTTACAAACCCGCGACACGTATGACTCCAGTACAGCACGTAAGACCCAATGTACAGCAAAGACCTGTTTACAATGTTTACGCCCTATGGTAATGCAAGTACAAGGCCTACATTTCAAAATTTTCAACCGAGATTCAATTTTCCACAACCAAACACCAATTCTAATTCATATGGTTCAAGACAATCAAATCCATTTTTCAACCCTAATGAAAGACCAAATATACGCCCAAGTTCATTTACCTTTAAACCGCAATATCCAGCACGTCCAAACCCTCAATTTCAAACGTATCAGAACTCTCAATTTCAACCACGCCTTAATACAAGCAATCCAATAAATAATCAAAATTCATTTCAAAGATTTGGTCAAACCAATCAAAATCAGGCCAAGCAATTTAAACCGGAACCAATGGATACAACATCAGCAAGGTCTCACATAAAGCAAAAACTCAACTTCATTTCTGAAGAACTTTTCACCCATAGTGTACGTCCAAGTGATTATTCTTATCAGTCCTTTGAAAACACTTGTGATGAACAAAATTTTGAATACAACCCTGAACAAAATTTTGATAACCAAAGTAATGATATCTGCTATGATCAAGATTTTAATGATTATTGCTACGATCCAAATGATATCTATTATAACGAGAACACTGACAATTCCAATGAAATATTTGATCAGCCAAACTCTTCTAATAATCATGACGGTAATGACGTAAATTTTCACATGGTTCAACCCAAAACCAACCCAACGTAATCCAGTTACACGCTTTAACCCACAGCCTACCATTCATACATATTCCTGAAATAAATGCCAGATTTCTTATAGACACCGGCAGTACTAAATGTCTAATGAATTCCGAATTAGCCTACAAATTTTATGCAAATTTCCTTTTTAAAGAAGACTTTAACATACAATCTGCACATAATATATCATACCACGATGAAGTAGTCGAAATTCCAATTTTTAACATTTTTAATGTAGATCAAACCCACAAATTTTATCTTTTTGAATTTAGCCCAAAATTTGATGGATTAATTGGCATAGACCTGCTCAAACGATTAAACGCTACCGTGAATATTAGTTCCAAATTATTAGAAACCCCTTATTCAAAAATTTCAATTACATTTAATTCAGACGATAAAAATGTAGAAAAAAGTAATTCAAAAATTTATTCCATCACTGTACTCCCACGTACTCAGCAAGTAGTCAGATTACCTGTGAACTTAGATAACGGAACAGGAATATTAGATTACAAAAATCTAGGAGACGGAGTAGATACCCCGAAAGCAGTTGTAAATGTTATCAACAATTTTGCAATTACAACAATTACTAATGTTAATGATCAACCTGTAAATTTAGACTTTTCTGAACCACTCAAAATTGAACCTTTAATTAACGTTAACTTTGTAGAAAAAATGGAGACAGAAGATATACTAACCAAAGAACATGACGATAAATTAAAACAAAATTTAAGATTGGACCATTGTAATCGCGAAGAGAAAGAAGCGATCAGGAAACTCTGTTTCGAGTACAGGGACATCTTTTATTTCGAAGGAATTCCTCTGACTTTCTCAAACCAAATTAGACATCAAATTAAATTAAAGGACGATACCCCGATTTTCACAAAATCGTATCGGTTCCCCGAAGTCCATAAGCAAGAATTAAAATCTCAAATGTCAAAATTATTAGAGCAAGGTATCATTCAAGAAAGTGTATCCCCCTGGTCTAGCCCGATCTGGATAGTACCGAAGAAATTCGATGCTTCCGGTAAGCGAAAATGGCGACTTGTGATCGATTATCGCAAGTTGAATGAGAAAACGATCGACGACAAGTATCCCTTACCTAACATAACGGATATTTTAGACAAACTAGGAAAAGCTAATTACTTCACAACTATCGATTTGGCGAGCGGATTTCATCAGATCGAAGTCGATCCCGATGACATACAAAAAACAGCATTTTCCACTAATGAAGGTCATTACGAATTCACCCGGATGCCCTTTGGATTAAAAAACGCCCCTTCCACCTTCCAGCGCGTAATGAACAATGTTCTGAGAGGAGTAAATTCGTGCCTCGTATATTTAGACGATGTAATAATTTTTAGTACCTCCCTACAGGAACATCTTGCAACCATGAGATCAATTTTTGAAAGATTAAAATCTGGAAATTTTAAAGTACAATTAGATAAGACTGAATTTTTACAAAAGACAGTACAGTACTTAGGACACATAATTACACCAGACGGAATTAAACCAAACCCCGACAAAATTCATTCTATAAAAAACTTTCCCATACCAACGACACAAAAAGAAATTAAATCATTTTTAGGATTGTTAGGTTATTACCGACGTTTCATCCCCGATTTTGCAAAAATTACCAGACCAATGACGAAATGTTTGAAAAAGAACGCTAAAGTTTTACACGACAAGGAATTTGTTAATTGTTTTAAAATTTGTAAAGACGTACTTATAAATGAACCCATTCTTCAATACCCAGACTTTGAAAAACCGTTTATATTGACTACAGATGCCAGTAACTATGCAATCGGTTCTGTTTTATCCTAAGGTAACGTACCTAACGATAAACCTATAGCATACGCATCTAGAACCCTAAACGATTCAGAAACCCGATATTCGAATATAGAAAAAGAATTATTAGCTATAGTTTGGGCCTGCAAACACTTCCGCCCATATCTCTATGGACGCAAATTTACGATATATACAGACCACCGACCCCTCACATGGTTATTTAGTCTCAAAGAACCAAATTCTAAACTAGTACGTTGGAGACTTCGTTTAGAAGAATTTGACTATACTATCCTATACAAAAAGGGAAAGCATAATTTAGTAGCAGATTCTCTTTCACGTATTCAAATTAATGCTCTTGAAAATGAATCGGTTATTAATAACCCCGGAGATGTAGATCAAAACGTTTTAGACTTCCTCAGAAATCTAGCGGAAAATATTCCACCACCCTCAACCTATGAAAATCCAGAACCTTCCACCTCTACTGGAAAAAATAATCCTAAATTTAAAATATTAGAAAATAGATTAATACGTCCAGCTGATCCACCCACGCATAAACTTATCGCGAATCGTGACATTGCGAACAACGAAGAGACGGACACAGCTGATGAGTTCATAGACATTACTGAGACAAGTGAAACTGACACCGCGTCTGAACAAGAACAGACATTAACCGCATCTACCCAACATTCGACTTACAATGAAACAACGAATGACGGTATCCCGATTTTAGACGAAATTATTAATAATAAAATCCACCAAATTCTAGTATTTACGAGTCCATACCCTAAATTACAAGTTACAAATGATAAGTACGAAAATTGTAAAATTATTTCTGTAAAAATTCCCGAAACTAACAACGATAAATTAATCGTAGAATTCATAAAGAATTATACAGATCCCAAAAATACGTATTACATTTACTTTCAAAAGGACAAGTTATATCAAAATTTTTGTAGAGTCTATTTGCAAAACTTTTCGGAAAAAGGAACTAAATTAATTCGCTGTTTAAAGCAAGTTAATACCGTGTCAGACCCTGATGAACAAATTCTTCTTACGAAACATCATCACGAAGGAAAAACGAATCACAGAGGAATCGTTGAAACCCTTGAACATTTAAGAAAAAACTATTACTGGAAAAATATGAAAAATTCAATTTCAAATTTCATAAATTCCTGTGAAATATGCCAAAGATCGAAATATGCTAGGAAAAAGCCATATGTACCATTAATGGTCACGGAAACGCCAAGCAAACCTTTTCAAATAGTTCACATAGACGTTTTCACGTTTGACGCAAAAAAATTATTTAACAGTTGTAGACGCTTTCAGCAAATTTGCACAAGCTTATCAAATTTCTGGAAAAAGCGCCATACATATCTCGAACGCATTAGTAAAATACTTCACCTCATTTGGCATACCCCAAAATTTTATAGTAGTTAAAGGCAAGGAATTTGACAATGTAACAGTCAAAGAATTGTTAAAGACCCACAATATTAATACCCATTTCACTACTAGCGGACACCATGAATCGAACTCAGTAGTAGAGAGATTTCATTCTACCATAATCGAACACTTAAGAATATTGAAAGAAATTTATCCCCAAACTGACGAAAACCTGATGGACTATGCAATTATCGCTTATAATAATTCTATACATAGTTCCACGAATTTTACACCTTTAGAACTAACTTTTGGACACACTGACTCTCGCAACCCTATCGAAATTTTCACACCTGACTCCTTCTTTGCCGAATATGCTCAAAACCATAAAGACAAACTAAAACATGTCTATCGAAATGTTAGCGACAAATTAAGAACCGGAAAAGAAAAAGTAGTAGAAAATTTAAATACACAAGGTGAAACTAACAAATAGTTTAAATTAGGTCAAATCGTTTATAAAAAGAACCCTCAAGGTAGAAATAAAAAATATAGAAAATTTTTAGGTCCATATAAAATTACAAAAATCTTAGAAAGAAACCGTGTCGAAATTTATAGCGAAAAATCAAAAAATGATAAATCCGAAATAGTACATATAAAAGAATTAAGAAAACCCCCCGTTTTCACAGATACCTCATCTGCACCGTCGCAGCTGAACCAAGATTCCATGAACTAAATAGCAACCCCGGATTACTTCCAATAAAACTCGGAAAAGCATATAACAAAATTAATTTTTGGAGCTATGTACAAGTATATGACATTTCTAAATTAATATCTGAATTTTCAACATTACAAAATTCTTTTGAAAAAATTAAGACTTCTATTCAAAATGCAAAGCACAATGACTATGAAAAAGAAGTTCAAAATTTCTATAGAATCATTGAAATACTCCAGAATAAAATTGAGAACCAATTGACGAATTTAAATCCATTTCACGAAATTAGACCCAAAAGAGCACTCATAGATGGTCTCGGATCAATTATTAAATCCATTACTGGAAATCTCGACCATAAAGATGCGGAAAGGTACGATAAAGCCATCGATGTTCTAAAGAAAAATCAAGAAACAATTAAAACCACTATTGAAGATCAAATCACGCTACTACAAACTACTATAAAAAATTTCCAAGAAAACTCAAAAATTTTAAGTCATAATCAAGAAATTCTAACTTCTAGAATTCTGCAATTAGAAAAGGTTATTCAGATTACGCACGTAACAAAAGTCGATAATTCTCTATACTTCTTGTTAGAAATGGTAATTTCCCAAATTGCTAGCTCTTTACAAATAATATACGATAATCTCGAAAAAAATAGAAGTGGCAGTCACATTTGCAAAATTAAACGTACTACATGACTCTATCATAGACCTGAAATTATTCCTGACAGAAATTAACAAAACGACAAAAGACTTGACGAAATGTAAATTTCCTTTCGAACCAAATTTGAATAATATAAAATTATTGGAAAAAATTACTGAAGTTAAAAGTTACAGCAAAGGAAACGAAATAATTTTTATCATGGAAATCCCTATCGTAGAGTTGAGAAATTTTGACTATTACCGATTATATCCATTACCTACACCAACCGATATACCACATTCATTCAAGGTCATTATACCCAATTCCAAATTCATAATTTCCAATGAGCAGCATTACGCATACTTAGAAGATAACTGCCAAGAAATCCAGCCAAGAAATTTCCTTTGTAATGAAGTACATCTGACGAAAACTAGAGTTCATAACATGCCCTGTGAACTTCAACTATTAAGATATTTGAACGACACAAACGCCTGCTTACAGCTACCAGTTACCGTAGAAGAAATAGAAATTAGTAATATCGACAGGAATAAATGGATCATCACTACCCCTAACAGCGTAGTAGTCACGCAAAAGTGCGAGGAAAATGAAGAAAATGTTCCCTTAAATGGAAGTTACTTAATAGAACTTTATAATAATAATTGTGAAGTGCATGTTGGAGACTTTTTATTAAAAACCGTTGAAGACTCTGGACACAAATTTAAAGAAATTAAATTACCGCAAATAAAAGTTAAAAGTGAAATATTAAATCAAACTCCTATAAAATCTGGAACACTTAAATTAAAATCAATTAAAATGGACGGACTAACACTAATACATAACCATCTTACTGATCAAAATCTAAAATTAAAAGAAATGAATAATGTCCCTATCTATTACGACAGAATCGATATATATACGATAGTGATCTACATTTTAATTGGGATCTCTATCATCATCGGTGCATATCGATATCACTTAATAAAGAAGAAGGCATCCACCTGCACCGACTCCAATGAAGGAACATCAGCCGATCCAGCAGCTCAAGAAATTGATCGAACTCTGTGGTAACCCCATAGTTCTCTAGTAAGGCCCAAGGAGTTATATTCCATAAAACACGACTATGTACACGGAATAGGATACCCGGGCAACAAGCTGCATCAGCATGTCTTAGAAATATTATATATACTTGGTTTTTTGTAAAATCTTTTAATCTTACTTGTATCATTGTACTAAGTACACATATTTGTATCTTAATAAAATTTTATCTTTTTAAAAAGGCTCTTGTAAGTGTCTGAAACATAACTATCATATGGTCTAATAGCTTGGAGTGGTGCATCAGAATGTTATATAAATAAAATAAAAACAACGCAAAAAATAATATTAAAAATCATGCACAAAAAAGGTATACAATATTCATCTAAACAGCTATTTTTAGATAGTAAAGTCTTAAACATTCCGAAATTATATATTTATTCGATATTAAAATTTATAAATAAAAACCCGACCATTGTAAATAAACTGAACCATTCTTACACTACAAGGTTTAAAAACTTAGCAGCAAATCATAAAACTTGTAAAACTTTTGGTCAACGCTGCTTTATATATTTCGTGCCAAAAGTATATAATAATTTCAATCAGTATATACATATAAACCGAATAAATTTGCATCAAAGAAATTATTGTAAATATGCAAAAGACTACTGTATTAATTTGAGTAATACAGTCTGAAAGTGTCTTGGGTTGAATGTATTTATGTGTTTATTGTATTTATGTAAAATATAGTATTAGGAATTGAAATTAGTGTGGGTGCACTTATGTATGGATTTATATTGATTTTCACTCTAACTTCAAAAATGTACTTCAATGAATAATCACGCACAGACTGGTAGCAGTCTATTGTGGTATTTATCTTTATTTTAGTGTTAAGTAACTAGTGTACAGACTATATGTAAATATGTATTTAAACTTAATAGTGAAATAAAATTATTATTATTATTATTATTATTATTAAATATGTTAAAACATCGCGCCTATGCAATTTTTACCTTTATTATGCATTTGATCAAAATCAAACAAAAATACTAGTAAGGATGATATACATATATTATTAGTTGTTGCTTCTGTTGTATTATTATTTTTTAATTCGTGATTTCCTTGGGCATAGAGTGCAGAATCCTCTTAAAACCAAAGAATTATATTTATTTTAATTTTATTTATATTTATTTATTCAAGTGATTTTTTATTGGTTAATGAATTATATAAAATATTTATTTATATATACTATCTATTCCAAACGATTAGGCGGAAATAACCGGAATTTTAATTTTCGCAAGTTATCATTAAATAGGTTGGCGTTTCCTGAACAAAATGATCAAAAGATTCACTAAATCGGTAAAAATAACTAGAATTGAAAATCTAGTTCCGCTTAAACCAATGGAACAAATATTTTTGATCTGACTGATTTTTAATCTTTAAACTTTTATGTATCTGTGATTTTTGTTTGTGATTAATTCAATATGCTTATTAAATAATAAATTAAATAAATTACTTATTTAAAAAATATATATTTATGTTAAGTGTTTATTTTTAAATGTTTTTTACATTTCCTACGGTGCTTTTTAATGTTTTTTGACACTATATATTTTTCACGCATTTCTCGTTCCATGAGTTGGCTATTAAGAGCTTTCAGCATATTTATTATAATAGTGTTTTATAAAATTCAAAATAAAACCTAAGCATAACCTCACTCGTTCTAACGTCAAACAAATACGATAAAACGCGGCTTGAAATGTGACAACGTCGGAAAGGGATCGTCTTCAGCCCATAAACGTCCCACAGTAGTCTCACCGAGCCGTAGTTTTCACTACTGTACTGCTACTTTTATGTTGGGCACGAGCCTTTTACTCCAAAGAGTGAATTTTCAGGTCTACAACTCTCACGGTGACCTAATCCGGGTTGGGAGCAGTGATCTATTTATGATATGATGCTTTTTTTTAATTTTTATTTATTTTTTATTATTTTAAATGAAGATGAGGTGAAAAGGTCAAATAGAAATATCCATGCCCTGGCCGGGATTCGAACCCGGGACCTTTAGCACCAGAAGCAGGGATGCTACCACTGCGCTACTGAGGTCGGAAATAAATGACAAAAGTAACTGAGTAATGCTAAAAATTTGGGTATATTTCATTTTGACATTGGTAATTAAATTAACCAAGTGTGACGTCATCTCATTGTTATCGTAAATGGAGCTTACTAAGGAAATAATCAAAATGAACGTACATGTTACCTCACCCTGCATATATCATCAATATCTATATATAATAGCTATATATGTGATCAATTAGCATATATTTTTAACTTATGTATAAGTGAGGGTATTTTTCCTCGTGCTTTTAAAGTTTCTAGGGTAATACCGATACACAAAAAACGAAATTCTGATAGCCTGGACAACTTTAGACCGATTTCTCTATTACCTGTAATTTCTAAAATATTTGAAAAAATCCTAAAATCAACATTACTTAGTTTTTTCGAGAAAAATAGTTTATTTTCTGCGAAACAGTATGGTTTCCGGTCAGGCAAATCAACTAGTCTTGCTGTAGGAGAGGCGATACACTTTCTCCTAAAAATGTTTGATGAGGGTCAAATAATATCTTCTCATTTTTGCGATCTAAGTAAGGCATTTGATTGCGTCTCGCATGATATTTTACTTGCCAAAATGGAATACTACGGTATAAAAGGTTTGCCATTAGAACTGTCCAAGTCTTACTTATGTGAGAGACGCCAATTGGTTAATGTAAATAACATAAGATCTTCGTTGCAACAAATCAAGTTCTGTGTCCCCCAAGGTAGCGTATCTTCCAGCAAACATAGATGCTTCGGAAATTATTTTATTTGCCGATGACACCAAGTAAACTGAAATGGAAGCAGTACTGTCAAGACACCGTTAGTAAAATCATAGATCAATATTTGCAATACGAAAATTGGTCGATGTGGTGCCGTTTGATGTTGCCCGAATTGCTTACTTCTCTTTAATAAACTGCCACCTCTCCTACGGTATTTTATAATGGGGCGCCAGTCCAAGTGCTATTGGGGTTTTGCAAGCACAAAAAAGAGCCTTGCGTGTTTTTTGTAAGATCTCTTCGCGTGAAACTTGTAGGCCTCTCTTTAAACAGAATAAAATTTTAACTGTACCTTGTTTGTACATATTTCACTGTTTTACTTTATGTCAAGCAAAACATTACTAAATTTTGTACTGTCTCAGATGGAAAATATCGGGCAACTAGATATGGTACCCATCTTAAAACTACTAAATTAAGACTGGAAGTAGGAACGAATTCACCTCTTTACTGGGGACCCAAATTTTGTAATAAGCTCCCAAAACAAACGCTAAATCTTAATTTTCGTAATTTTAAGAAGAGTATCAAATCGATGTTGCTTGAAAATCTATATTATTTTTTTAATGAATTTCTGGATAATACCTATTTAAATTGCTAATGTTCATAAAATTTATATGTAATCTTTTTGTCATGTATATGTAAATTTTTTATATGTAATTTTCATCAATTATTTATTGTAACACCTAGACATATTCCATAAATGTAATTTTCATTTCACGGAAATAAATACATTATTATTATTCTTATTAGTATTATCTCCTATGAATACAATATATAATTTATCGCCTGAAATTTACAAAGCGAAGCAAAAATTTGTGTACGTGAGTTGCGATATGAATAAACAATATGTTAGGTGTAGTAATTGATTATAGAACAATATTAAAAAGGCCTTCTTAACATATATGCCATTTCTTTTACAATGCTTTATTTTACGATCAATTTCTAATTTATATGATGATAATGAAGCAGTGAATGTAATCATAATATTTATAATTAAAAAGTGACTATATATTTTCAATCACAGTTATATCTTATCAATAACTTGAAGAAAATGGCAACGGTTAAAGTAGCACTGGCTCTCTTTCTGGTAGCATCAATTTTTAAGTCGAAGTAGATGAAAAAATTGATGCTTGCAGGAAGAGAGTTTAACTTAAACTAGCACTGGCTCTCTTCCTGCAAGCATCAATTTTTTCATCTACTTCGACTAAAAAATTGATGCTACCAGAAGAAAGAGAGCCAGTGCTACTTTAACCGTTGCCATTTTCTTCAAGTTATTGATAAGATATAACTGTGATTGTATACAGCGTCCTCCCAAATACCATACATAGTCACTTTTTAATTATAAATATTATGATTACATTCACTGCTTCATTATCATCATATAAATTATATGAGCTTAGTAAAGTTAATATAGAACATAAAACTTTGTATAAACAACTTAAAAAATGTTATAAATTTGATATTAAAAATGCTAAAAAATCATATCATGATAATATGATAAAGACATCTGATAACAGATCCAAAACCACTTGCAACATTATAAGACAGGAGAGTCATGTTTCAAAAAGGTAGTAAGTAATTTAACATCAAATGATTTCAACAAGTTTTTTTCCACAGTAGCGGTACAGACTATATCAACCATACCAAGTTCCACAGTGCTAAATAAATCTACTAAACCAATGCATACAAATCCTTTTTTTCTATCTCCTGTCGACTTGAAAGAAATATTATCAATTATTAAAAATTTGAAAAATAGTTATAGCACAGATATTTATAATCTAAACACCAGCATCCTTAAAGCATCAGCTGACTATATAGTGGATCCATTAGTTAAATAATACTGCATTTGATAGTGGGATATTTCCTTCAATACGTCGATATTGTAATATCGACTGACTTAAAATACTGAGTCTGTAATTGGGTCAATAAACTTATTATTATTATTGGGGTTTGTCAGGTCTTGACAAGCGTCCACTAATCTCAAACTGCAGCAACCTTTTGAGCCGCGTCTATTATTATTATTATTATTATTAATACTTAAACTGTCTAAATTTGTCCCCATATTTAAAAAAGGATACATCAATAATACTTCGAATTATAGGTCCATTGCGTTGACCTCTATTTTTTCAAAAATTTTAGAAATTGCTTTGAAAAATAGACTTGTAAATTTTCTAGAAAAATATAATTTGCTATCAGATCGTCAGTATGGTTTTAGATTCAAGCGGTCAACGACAAAAGCAGCCAATGAACTATTGACTGATGTTGTTAAAGCACTTGAGAATGGTCTTCATGTGTCTGCAACTTTTTGTGACCTCACAAAAGCATTCGATTGTGTCAATCAATATGACTTGTTATGCAAAATCTAGCGCTATGGATTGCGTGGTATCACTTTAAATTTAATAAAATCCTATCTATTAGATAGAAAGTAGGTTGTGTTTTATAATGATCTGATGTCTAACACACTTACCCTTGATATAGGCGTAGGTCAGGGGACGGTAATTGGTCCGTTGTTATTTTTACTATTTATAAATGACCTTCCAGAAAACGTAAATACTAGTACCGTTATGTACGTAGATGATACTAATTTTATTACGGGCGGTGTTGATCATAATAATGTTAAAGATAATATAACAGCTACTATGGATGAAGCAGTTTAATGGTTTAATGAGAATAAGCTTAAACTTAACGAAGATAAAACTTTTCATTTAGTTTTCAGTCTTAACAGAACATTACACAATGATGATCTGTACCATGTTCAAATGCTAAATTTTTAGGATTTGTGTTAGATGCACAATTAAATTGGAAGGAGCATGTCAAATATGTAGCGAACAAAATTAATACTTATAACTTTATGCTCTATAAAATCAAGAGATATGTATCTCTACATATAGCAAAAATAGTGTATTTTCATACATACAGTCAGTTATTCAATACGGCGTTATTCTGTGGGGCAATTCTACAGATGCTATTAGAATTTTCAGAACGCAGAAAAATGCAATAAGAATACTCAGTGGGGTTGCAAGAAGATCACATTGTAGACCACTTTTTAAAGAGCTAGGTATATTAAGTTTTCCGTGTATATATATATATTCTACAACTTTTGTTATTAATAAAAGAAAATGTATATTTGTTAAATAACGGTAACGACCTCCAAAACTATAATACCAGAGCCAAAACAGATTTGCGTCTACCGAAAAAAAGATTCACTGTTTCCAAGTCACTTTCTTCATGTATATTATTATATATTATCTTTAACATTATTATGATCAACACCGCCCGTAATAAAATTAGTATCATCTACGTACATAACGGTACTAGTATTTACGTTTTCTGGAAGGTCATTTATAAATAGTAAAAATAACAACGGACCAATTACCGTCCCCTGACCTACGCCTATATCAAGGGTAAGTGTGTTAGACATCAGATCATTATAAAACACAACCTACTTTCTATCTAATAGATAGGATTTTATTAAATTTAAAGTGATACCACGCAATCCATAGCGCTAGATTTTGCATAACAAGTCATATTGATTGACACAATCGAATGCTTTTGTGAGGTCACAAAAAGTTGCAGACACATGAAGACCATTCTCAAGTGCTTTAACAACATCAGTCAATAGTTCATTGGCTGCTTTTGTCGTTGACCGCTTGAATCTAAAACCATACT
This sequence comes from Liopterus haemorrhoidalis, assembly GCA_963971575.1. Taxonomy (NCBI): domain Eukaryota; kingdom Metazoa; phylum Arthropoda; class Insecta; order Coleoptera; family Dytiscidae; genus Liopterus; species Liopterus haemorrhoidalis. The sequence goes on from CAXASN010000031.1 coordinate 18,176, forward strand.
GACGATCTGATAGCAAATTATATTTTTCTAGAAAATTTACAAGTCTATTTTTCAAAGCAATTTCTAAAATTTTTGAAAAAATAGATGTCAATGCAATGGACCTATATTTCGAAGTATTATTGATGTCTCCTTTTTTAAATATGGGGACAAATTTAGACAGTTTAAGTATTAATAATAATAATAATAATAATAATAATAATAATCAAAAGGTTGCTGAAGTTTGAGATTAGTGGACGCTTGTCAAGACCTGACAAACCCCATAATAATAATAATAAGTTTATTGACCCAATTACAGACTCAGTGTTTTAAGTCAGTCGATATTACACTATCGACGTATTGAAGGAAATATCCCACTATCAAATGCAGTATTATTTAACTAATGGATCCACTATATAGTCAGCTGATGCTTTAATGATGCTGATGTTTAAATTATAAATATCTGTGCTATAACTATTTTTCAAATTTTTAATAATTGATAATATTTCTTTCGAGTCGACAGGAGAGAGAAAAATAGGATTTGTATGCATTGGTTTAGTAGATTTATTTAGCACTGTGGAACTTGGTATGGTTGATATAGTCTGTACCGCTATTGTGGAAAAAAACTTGTTGAAATCATTTGATGTTAAATTACTTATTACCTTTTTGAAACATGACTCTTCTGTCTTATAATGTTCCAAGTGGTTTTGGATCTGTTATCAGATGTCTTTATCATATTATCATAATATGATTTTTTAGCATTTTTAATATCAAATTTATAACATTTTTTAAGTTGTTTATACAAAGTTTCATGTTCTATATTAACTTTACTAAGCTCATATAATTTATATGATGATAATGAGGCAGTGAATGTAATCATAATATTTATAATTAAAAAGTGACTATGTATGGTATTTGGGAGGACGCTGTATACAATCACAGTTATATCTTATCAATAACTTGAAGAAAATTGCAACGGTTAAAGTAGCACTGGCTCTCTTTCTGGTAGCATCAATTTTTAGGTCGAAGTAGATGAAAAAATTGATGCTTGCAGGAAGAGAGCCAGTGCTAGTTTAAGTTAAACTCTATTCCTGCAAGCATCAATTTTTTCATCTACTTCGACCTAAAAATTGATGCTACCAGAAAGAGAGCCAGTGCTACTTTAACCGTTGCCATTTTCTTCAAGTTATTGATAAGATATAACTGTGATTGAAAATATATAGTCACTTTTTAATTATAAATATTATGATTACATTCACTGCTTCATTATCATCATATAAATTAGAAATTGAACATAAAATAAAGCATTGTAAAAGAAATGGCATATATGTTAAGAAGGTATTTTTAATATTGTTCTATAATCAATTACTACACCTAACTTATTGTTTATTCATGTCGCAACTCACGTACACAAATTTTTGCTTCTCTTTGTAACTTTCAGGCGATAAATTATATATTGTATTCACAGGAGATAATAATAATAAGAATAAGAATAATGTATTTACTTCCGTGAAATGAAAATTACATTTATGGAATATGTCTAGGTGTTACAATAAATAATTAATGAAAATTACATATAAAAAATTTACATATACATGACAAAAAGATTACATATAAATTTCATGAACATTAGCAATTTAAATATTTATTATGCAGAAATTCATTAAAAAAATAATATGGGTTTTCAAGCAACATCGATTTGATACTCTACTTAAAATTACAAAAATTAAGATTTATCGTTTGCTTTGGGAGCTTATTATAAAATTTGAGTCCCCAGTAAAGAGGTGAATACTTTCCTACTTCCAGTTTTAATTTAGGAGTATTAAGATGACTACCATATCTAGTTGCTCGATATTTTCCATATGAGACAGTACAAAATTTAGTAATGTTTTACTTGACATAAAGTAAACAATGAAATATGTACAAACAAGGTACAGTTAAAGGTACAAGGTACATTTTATTCTGTTTAAAGAAAGGCCTACTAGATTTACGCGAAGATACCTTACATCAAACACGCAAGGCTCTTTTTTGTGCTTGCAAAACCCCAATAGCACTTGGACTGGCGCCCTACTATAAAATACCGTAGGAGAGGTGGCACAGTTTATTAAAGAGAAGTAAGCAATTCGGGCAACATCAAACGGCATCACATCGACCAATTTTCGCATTGCAAATAGGGATGGCAAAATAAATTGAAACATCGATGTATCGATGTTTTGAAACATCGCCACCAAGTTTTCGATGTCGATGAAAACATCGACTCAAAACATCGATGTATCGATGTTTTTTCGTTTTATTATATATATATATATAAAGTATAGGTTTCTTGACGATTGGTATATAAATAAAACAATATTCTCTTGGTATTCGTCAGGTTATATTGTCAATAAAATAAAATAAAATAAAATAAAATGAAACGTTTCGTGTACATCCAATTTACACATCATCAGTCTAAAACAAATAAATATAATACATTACAATCATTGAAACAATTCATAATTATTTGAACAGAGAATTATACAAACAAGGTAGCATTCCAAAATCAGAAAAAAGAGACAAACTTACCAATTTCTTAAAAAAATAAATGCTAATTGCATATGTCAAGTTAATAAAATAGAAACACATGATACCTCTACGATGGTTTGTACAGGTATGAAAAAACTAGACAATATACGTCACCAGCTGATAGAGTGCATTGACCTACAGAGATAAGACAATTGCAAGTCAAATCCATGTCAGTGATTATAAAACAATGTAATATTTTTATAATAAAATTTGGTAGGCAGTGTTCAACTCATTCGTGTCCGTTTTTTTATTGACAACTTGATTTTTGGCTGTTTGAATGTGGAGCATCTCGGAGATGAGTCTTTTGTCCACATTTTTTTCCTTATCAAGTATGCTTACTCCTTCATAATTAAATACATGACCGGTATTGTTGGTATGGATTGCTAACGCAGTGCTATTGGGTTTTAGCCTTGTGTCAGAGCGATGTTGGGTTAGCCTTTTCCTCAAAATCTGGCTGGTGGTGCCAATATAGGAGAGATCACAACCTTTGCAAGGTATTTGATATACAACATTCGAATTTTCTAGCAACGGGATTTTTGTTTTCATGTTGGAAAAGTTCCGTTTGTTGTTGTTCGATGTTGCAAATGCTAGTTTAACATTGTGTTGTTCAAAAATTCTTTTGTAGCTTGTGAAGCTCTTATTATGGTATGGGAAACTAGAGTACATTATTGTGTTGCCTTCTGCATTTTGTGTCAATAATTCTTTCCTATTATATGCTGCCCAGGTTCTGTTTTTTATGCATCTTTTTATCAACTTTATAGGGTAATTATTTTCTCTGAACGCATCCGTGACTAATTTTAAGTTGTGTGGTCTAAACTCTGGATGGGACAGTTTGATAGCTCTATCAATAACGTTGTTTAGCGTGTTGATTTTCAAGTTGTACGGATGGTTCGAGAAATAATTTAGGTATCGGTAGCTATGTGTTGGTTTTTGATACCAATTTGTTTTGATGCTATTATCTGTAGTTGACCTGATCAATAGCGTGTCTAAAAATGAGATTTTGTTGTTTTCCTCTAATTCATAGGTGAATCTAAGGCGTGGATGGTATGAGTTGAAGGTGTCAAGTAGCTCATTGATTCTCGCTTTGTTGTAAACCATGTTAATATCATCAACATAGCGATAGTAATAGAAGGGTTTTTCTTGTAATTTGTTTAAACATGTTTTTTCAACTTCTTCCATTACCATGTTGGCTATGACACTACTTATAGGGCTTCCCATTGCACAACCATGCGTTTGCGTGTAGATGTCACCTAAGAAGTCAAAATAGGTGTTATTGAGACAAAATTCTACTCCATCCCTGAATTCTTCCTTGGAGAGACTTGTGAATTCACTAATAGTTTCCCATTTTTTATCAATAATGGACAAAGCAAGATCCACTGGTATGTTGGTATATAAGGATTCGGCATCCAATGATATAATGATATGTCCTTCAGGAATTACAACACCCCGTACCTTACCAACAAACTCAAAACTATTTTTAACGTCACTTTCATTTGTCCCAACAATGTTGGACAAAATTTTGGCTAAATACCGTGACATTTTATAGGTAGGGGAATTGATACTGGATACAATACCCCTGTATGGAACATTTTCCTTATGGATCTTGGGTATTTATATACGAAGTTAGCCCATTCTTTTTTATTCTTCGTCATTTTTTTGTAGTCTGTGCATATGTCCCCACCAGCTTAGTTGCCTATTTTCTATGAATTTATCTATTGCTTCTATGTTTAGTTCTCTCCTTATCTCCGTACTTTTAATTCTATCAATTTCAGTCACTCCTTTCACCTTTCTTAAATACTTCATTTCTGCAGCTTGTATTTTATTCTTTTCCCTTCTTGAAAGTGTCCACGTTTCGCATCCGAAAGTCAGTACCGGTCTGTATATTGTTTTAAATATATTCATTTTTGTCTCTTTTGTTATTTCTTTTTTGTTAATAGGAGTACTATTTATGTCATAGTAGAGTTTCATTGCTTTCTCAATTCTTGTGTTTATCTCCATTTCCTGTTTTCCATCATCTCGTATATCTACTCCTAAATATCTGATATTCTTGACTTGTTCTACGTTCGTGTCCTCTATTCTTATATTTAAGTCTTCATCTTCTCCAATAATCATAACTTTAGTCTTACTTTTGTTCATTGTCATATTATATTCTTTGAATGTTTTATTCCATATATTTAGATTTTCTTGCAATTCGTTTCTTCCTTTTGCTATTATTACTACGTCATCTGCAAATACTCCTTCCGATATTTCTGTTATTCGCATGTTCCTGTATCCAATTCTGAATTTAGACGTTTCTTTTTTACTCTTTTTTATAATTTCGTCCATAAAAGTTATAAAGAGTGTAGGACTTAATCCTCCTCCCTGTCTTAATCCTTCTGCGGTTACGAAAGTGCTCGACTCTCTGTTGTTATATATTACGGCATTGCGGTTGTTTTCATATATCTTTTTTAATAATCTGATTATTTTATTACTTATTCCTCGATTTTCTAGTATATTCCATAGTGTTTTCCGTGGAACTCTATCGAAAGCTTTCTCTAGATCGATAAAACCTAGATATACTTTTGTGTTCTGTTTATGTGTTTTCTCTATTATTTGTTTTATGGTGAAGATATGATCTTGAATACTCCTTCCTTTTCTAAAACCACTTTGGGACTCATCTAACGTTTTTTCGATTATGGACTTTATCTTCTTGTCGATAATTTGTTCAAAAATTTTCATCATAGTGCTTAATAACGTTATCCCTCTGTAATTATTACAGTCTTTTTTGTCTCCTTTCTTGTGTATGGGAACTATTAAGGCCGTTAACCAATCTTGCGGAATTTGTTCTTTCTTCATTACTAAGTTAAAAAAAATTAACAGTACGTCCATTCCTTGTGGTCCCATTTTTTTACCATTTCAGTGGTTATCTTGTCCTTTCCTGGTGCTTTTCCATTTTTGAGACTCTTTACAACTTCTTGTAATTCTGTTATTGTTATAATTTCTTCTACTTCTTCGGTGCTTATTTTGAATTGTTTTTGTCTCTCTTCATCTGTATTCTTGTTTGTGCATAACAGTTCTTCGAAATGTTCTTTCCATCTACTCATTATTTGTTCATCTTCTATAATGTTACTCCATTTTTATTCTTTATTAAATGTGTATCGTTTATTTTTTCTTTTCTGCACTATTTAAGTATTCTGTAAAATAATTTCTGGTTTTCTTTACTATCTTTCTCCATTTTTTCTCCAAACTCCTTCCAGCTCTTTATTTTTGCTTCTTGAACTAGTTCTTTCACTTTTTTCCTTTCTTTTTATATAATTCGCAACTATCTGTTGTTTTCTTGTTCAGGTAATGTTGCCAAGCTTTTTTATTTATTTTAATACTTAATTTGATTTCTTCTGTCCACCAACCTGTTTGCTTTTTTCCTCTTCTTTTTCTGTAGCTACCGCACACTCTTTTGGCTGCGTCCATTATTGTGTTCTTAAAAACATTCCATATTTGTTCTATATTTTCTCCCTCAAACGTTTTTAAGTGACTTTGCAATTTCAGCGTTACTAATTCTTCATATTTTGAGTTTACTTCATCTTTTTTTAGTTTATATGTTTTAATGGATTCAAATTCTATTGGTTTTTTGTCTATTCTCGTCTTTCTTGTTTCTTCTTCACTTTTTTCTCTTATTTTTGCATTAACTAGGAAGTGGTCACTCCCGATTTCGGATCCTCTGTATACTTTAGTGTCTAATATTGTATTTCTGTTTGTTTTTTCCACTACTATGTAATCGATTATCGATTTTTCATTGCGACTTTTCATTTCTCTTGTGTACTTGTGTATATCTTTATGATTGAAAAATGTATTCGTGATAATCAGATTTTGCATAACACAAAAATCTAACATTCTTCTTCCATTATAATTTCTTACCTCTTCCCCGCACTTTCCTATTACTGTGCCATTATATGATGAATCTCTTTTTCCAACTCTACTATTAAAATCTCCAGCAATATATAGTTTTCCTTTTGCTTCTTCTGTTGCTTCGGTTAGTTGATTCCAGAATTTATCTTTATTATCTTTTGTGTCGTCCTCGTTCGGTCCGTATAAAGTTATTATTGTTCGTTGTAATTTATTTATATTCTTTAATGTAATTGAGAGTATTCGTTCTGACCATGCTTTCCACGATTCTATTTCTTGTTCTAGTTTTTTATTTATTATACATGCCGTTCCAGCCGCGGCTCTTTTGTTTTTCTCTACTCCACTGTATATCATTATATGTCCTTTTCTTGTCTTTATTAAGCCTTTACCTTTCATTTTTGTTTCGGTTAATGTTAGGAAGTCTATTTTAGTTTTTTCATATTCTTCTTCCAATTCGTTCTCTTTTCCTTTTATACTTTTCACATTCCAAGTTCCAAGCTTCCAAATTAATTGATCATTTCTCTCTTTTTCCTTGTCCATAGCATTGGTCGTAATTTTTATTGGTTCTTCATTAATGTTAATAAGTTTTTTGACGTTTTAGTTATTTCCATTTCTTCTATTGATTTATTTAGTTTATTCCATTTAATTTTCTTTCCATCGACTATTATGCAACCATATACCACTTTTGCGCTCCTTCCTTTTTCATTTCTTATTTGTTCCGCTCTTATTCTTAGTTGCTTCTGTACTTCGCGTTCATTTTGTGTGTAATCACAATCTACAAATATTTTCTCTTGTTTATATTCTTTGAGTTTGCTTTTATTTTTAAGTATTTCTACCTTACATCGAAAATTTTCATTTTCGTTAGTACCATATAATCATTGATTCTTACAACTTTTTCAATTTGTGTTTTAATGCCCAACGCATAATCATAAAATTTTTCAATCGTCTTTATGCTATCGTTACCTGTAGAGTTCGAGTCTATTTTCAGACCTTTTATTAGTAGATTATTCTTTCTTCTTTCTTTCTCATATTGTTCCATATTTATTGCCATCGATTCCATTTTATTTTTCATTACATTTATTTCATCTTTAAGATTTTTATTTTCATCTTCTAGTTTTTCCATTTTTTCTTTATGTTCTCTGTTCTCTTTTCTTATTTCTTTGATTTCCGTTAATATTTCCTTCATCATATATTTGAGTTCCTGATCCATATCCATTTTCTCTTTGTAGTTTCTACTTTTAGGTGGAGATCTTGTTATTATTTGCTCTTATTAAATATTTCTTCTTCTCTTCTTCGTTTTCTCCTATCTTCAGTTGATTGGGACTGTGAACTTTCGTCTGTATCTGTCAGCATTCTTGACTCAATCCGGACCTGTCGTTATTCTTTATATAGTCGGTAAGATAGTTGTCTACCGTTTAAGGTCAAGCCATCCGCATCGACTGCTCGGAGATGACTTAACCTCTCAGACTTGTGGTTAATGTAGTATCGTAGCAGTCTATTTCATAGTTATACTACGGAGCTCACAATATTTTAGGCTTCACATGCACAGGGACTTTTTTTTTATAATGTTATTAGTTATTTTTATTACTTATATATTTTAAAAATATATTAATAATAAAAATAATAATACTGTTTATTGACTCAATTCAGTTTTACAGTTTTAAGTCAGTCATATACATTGATTATAAACATGTTACATAAAAAGTTCTATATTAGTTACATAAATAATAAATTCAAGTTAAAGTAATATAATAATTCCTCACTATATCCTCACCAAACTAAAAATAAAATCACTAATTACATGTAAAATTGCTTTGTAAAATGTATTTAGAGCTAATAAAATAAATTTTGTTGTATATGATGTAGAAAGCCTAAACTTATATTGCGTATGAGCCTAGTAGTAGAATTTACATTCAATATTTTCGGGTCAGCCATTTAAAAATAATAATTTTGATAAGGGGCTTCCCGTCAATCAATTGCGCTTTTGATCATTTGTAGCCCCAGCTTTTGAAAACAGCCGTTCTGCTGGAGCAGAGGTGGCTACTGGGCCAATATATATATATAGATAAATATATATATGTAGGCTTCTAGGGCCTCTAAGTATAAAAAACGTACCCCCAAAAGTGTTTGTGGGTCGAGTGAAGTTCGCAATAAATCTATAAGGTAATTTATTGAAAATTAAATAATACATTTAACAGTAAGAACAAAATAATTTAGTTATGGCTACTAGAGATGGGTCGTTCATGAACGAACCAGCTCACTGAGCCGGCTCAGTACACTGACCGAAGTGACACGGATCACCAAATTGAAATGAGCCGGCCCTCGGCCTACTCTATAGTTTCAAGTTTTAAGGATACGATTGGTCAGGCGATTGTGAGCAGTTACCGGAGTGATCCGGATCTGGATCGGTCATGTTGAACTTCGCGAGAACTCGGCTTGCAATGTATTATCATAAAGTGTATTTTATCATCAATTTGTAGTGCAGTTTATTTGAAACTAATAGGCTTAGTCTGTATTTTCTTACAACCATACTATATAAAAATATTAAAAATATTGCCCAAATCCCAGATGTCCGATTTATAAGGACAATAAACATCGCCATAAACTTAACACATCTGGTTTAATATACAGTAGCTACATAAAGTGAATTGTTTGTTTCAAAAATGTTAGATAAGAGCCGGGGCTAAGCGACGTTCTACCTACGAGCGAACGACCGACCGACCTGTGTCTCGGGATCATGTTTACAGTTCATATATTGCAAGAACCGGTTCTAAGCAAGAGCCGGCTCTAAACGACGTTCTACCTACGACCGACTGACCTGTGCCTCGGGATCATGTTTACAGTCCATATATTGCAAGAATCGGCTCTAAGCTAGAGCCGGCTCTAAGCGACGTTCTACCTACGAACTAACGACCGAACTGTGTCTCGGAAACATGTTTACTTAACTGGATCACTGAGCCGGATCAATGAACCGACTCAACAAACTGAACGACCTCCACTTATCCGGTTCCGCAAACGGAGCCGAAATTGCCATCTCTAATGGCTACTACACGCGTCCACTTCCTTCCACACTACAATGTGTACTCTTCTCTGTTGGTGAGGGTGTTGGGCGCGGTGCGGGGACACATGTTTTGTTGTCCAGGGGCGGCGTAAATCCTACATACATATATATATATATATATATATTATAACGGTTTCTTTGTAGCCAACAGAAACACGATATAATACCGGTCTACTCCAAGAATCCTGATGCGCCGACCTAGCTCTGTCGATAGGGTGGGAGGGGTTAAATTTATAACGCGCCAGTTAAGATCCCCGAAGAATAACAATACCTACAGTAGGACCTCTCAACCAGTCCTACTGTCAGCTCTTGAAGAGACCGGCAGCGCGTAAGGTAACCCAAATTACGGCCTATGGCTACGGCCCCACTCTACAGTACACAAAGGGCCAACCTACCTTTCGCTTACACGCCCTGAAAGAGAAGGAGGACGCCCCTGAACGACCTACGCTCCTACACGGAGCATGACTTCAGTGACAGGACGTACAGGTAGTCATAAATCAGAGATAAACGTCTAAGTAAATAATTGTATAATCCAGAAATTAACTAATTACAACAAATAAACTAGACTACTTACTAAAATCATACAGCGTAATGTATGATGTGTGAATACGATACTCCAGATCTATCGGATCCGTGTCGGAAACCCTGTATGGTATATCGTGTCAAACGGTTCTCGTATAGTTCCTCAGATGACCTTGCTCCATAGAAGCCAAAACCTACAGAGGAAAAGGTTCGTACCCACGCACTCACACATTCACACTCAGGAAGGAGAATGGACAGGTTACTCGTAACAGATCTGGTTCCCACTTCGCAGCGGAAGCTACTTAACCACCAATACAACGTCAAGTGTCACACTTCCAACACCTCCACCTCCAGATCGAAATATCGCACATACGCGGTCTCAAAATCACCAATACAATTAATAGTCTAAACCAATTAGTCCACGCGGTCTTCCGGCAAGAGGCGATAACCACTTCGGAGGGAACATTGTCCACAGGTCCCGTTACTCCCAACGGACACGTGGGCTCGCTGTCCACGACAAAAACACCCAGGGTTCGTTCACCTCGTGGCGCTCGTCCAACGGATTGCCTCCAAAAGGTCCTGGTTGCGTCTAGCAGCGCTCCAACCGCATGGTACCTCGCACCAGGGTCGCTTGCCGCTCCTAACAGGCTTCAACTTAGTCCTAACTCGGCCTCAACTTAGTCCTAACTCGGCCTCAACTTAGTCCTAACTCGGCCTCAACTAAGTCCTAACTCGGCCTCAACTTAGCCCCCCAATGTGGGTAATACTTGGCCGTACCTAAGCTCTGACTTGGCACTGAATTGGCATAGAATTGGCCCACAATTGGCACTGCTACAAATACGCGTTCTAATTAGAATCTGATGAGAAAACATACCTGTCATTTCACACCTTCAGCACGACTTTCCTCTAAGAAGTGGTATCGCAAACACATTCACGTGTGTAATCACAATCTGTACAATAATAAGACACCTTTCTCGCTCATGTCCAGACCACGAAAGAAAGGCCGGTCCTGTTTGAGCTATCGCATACGCTACCGTATCGGTGATAATAGAAACTAACCCCCCAAGGATGATTGAGGTAGGCCTCCTGCTATGCCGTTGCGATTCATCGAGAATCCGCACATCAGGGGCAGTGAACTAGGGTGAAAACAGATCCGTGTATTCCAATATACAGAGCCTGTTTACACCGTAACAATATATATATAACATGATATCAAAAATATAAACATAAAATATGTACAAAATATAAACAAATCCTTGCTTCCAAATTTTTTTCCAAAATATTTATTATAATAATATTTGATAAAATTCAAATTAAAACGTAAGCATAACCTCACTCGTTCTAACGTCAAACAAATACGACAAAACGCGGCTTAAAATGTGACAACGTCGGGATGAGATATCAATCTATAAATGACAAATGTAACAACTGAATAATGGTAAAAATTTGGGTATATTTCATTTTGACATTGGTAATTAAATTAACCAAGTGCAACGTCATCTCACTGTTATCGTAAATGAACTAAGGAAATAATCAAAATGAACCTAAGAGTTTCCTCACCCTGTATATGTCATAAATATCTCCTGTGAATACAATATATAATTTATCGCCTGAAATTTACAAAGAGAAGCAGAAATTTGTGTACGTGTGTTGCGATATGAATAAACAATTTGTTAGGTGTAGTAATTGATTATAGAACAATATTAATAATACCGATGCGTTTATATCGATCTCTAGTGCGCTCTAAAACTAAATTATTATTATTTATTTAAAACGAACTGAAGCCGATGGCTTGTAAAGTTCTTATGGATAAATTACAATATTTCACATTGTTGTGATACAGGAAAGTTAGAAACAGAAACAAAACAATTTGATAATCAACTAAAATCAAACAATAACAAATATAAAAAGAGTACTAAAACAGAAAATTTCAGTTTATTGACTAGTTATCAACTACTCGGACATGACACGTTACGGTCTGCAACTTAATAAAACCGGTAAATATAACATTTTTAAATATATGTGGCAGGGTTTAGAAACATATGAAACAGATTTAGAATGAACAATTTATTGATAGTTATTACAAAGAATCGAGGTTTAATTAATATTGTTTACTCGCGTCAACCGTCACTCGTTCGTGTACATCTCTCCGCGTCGTGGTCTCAACATGTACTGTTTTCGTTGCCGGCTGAACTCACACTGCTGCTTCTCGGACTTCCCTGTTTCCGCCCCACCACCCCTCTCGGGGTCAGTGTCGGCGTTTTGGGGAAACCCCACAACTCGGCCTTCCTGTTCCGTATCCGCCTCGGATAACGCCTCCTCGATATCGGTGTCTTCATCCTGAGTGGCTGCATCTGCGGCTGAGTCGGTGCACCACGGCTTCATGTAGTCGGCACTTCAGGTGGTTTTGTTAGGACCCTCGCCGTCTTCCGCTCGCTCTACGCTATAACGATCGTGAGTATTAGCCATACTTACTCGGTACGGGCCTAAATATTTCGGGTAGACCTTCAGCCCTGGGCCAAACTGCGTTCGTTTTATGGCCACCAAATCGCCAACTTGATACTTGCGTGCTTCTTTTCTTCTTTTATTAAAGTTCTTTCTATTCTCTTCTTGTATCTTGCTTATCTGTTGCTTCGCATGTATTCTCGCTTCTTCTCTTTCTTCTTGGAATGCTACTATGTTTTCTTGTTCTATTAGCTCCTTTAACTGGACATCTTCCTTCTGCCGCATGCGTGTGCCTATCATCAATTGGAATGGGGTAGTATCAATACTTCGCTGGTACGTGCCGTTAATGTAAGTTTGTACTCGCTTGACGTGTTTGTACCAGATCTGGGGATCGTTGATCGATAACTTCGTCAATACGCCGATGATTATTTGATGGACCCTTTCCACTTGGCCGTTACCACGTGGAACTCCGGTGGTTATCAGCAAGTGAGAAATTCTTTCTTCTTCGCAGTATTTCTTGAAATCTTAGGACGTAAAGGCTGTACCTCTGTCAGATACTATCCTCTTTGGGTTTCCAAAGGTTTGCTGTAGTACTTCCAGTTTAGCTAAGACTTCTAGTGTTATATCCAAGTGAATTTCGTGAAACCGTCTGTTACCACAAATAAGTATTTGTAATTCTTGTTACTCGATGGTAATGGACCTAAATGATCCACATGGAAAGTGTGTAATGGGACTTCGGTCTTGTCTATTGGGTTGAGGAAACACTCTTGCTTCCCGGCTTTTGCATTAGCTAGTATGCATGGAACACAATTCAAAATTATATTCTTGATTTTATTTTCTAGCTTCGGTATCCAGTAATCCTTGGCAATCATCTCCTTTGTCTTGGTTACTCCAAAATGTCCTAATTCGTGAATCCTTTTAATTATTTCGGCTTGTATGCTTTTCATATTACTAGTAAATCGTCGCCATTTTTATACATATACAACAGACCATTCTTCAGGAGGAAATTCTTGTCCCTTTCATCTTTTACTTTGTTAACTGTTTCTTGTAACTCTTCATCTTTTTCTTGTGCTCGTCGTATTCTTGGGATCAAACCATCTTCTGTTAATATTAGGACAGAATTTCTCGACAGGGCGTCAGCGTGTTTCATCTGTTGACCTGGTCGATGTTCTATAGTGTATTCGAAATCTTCTAAGAGTAACGCCCATCTTGCAATACGTGTACTCAATTCCTTCTTGCTCATTGTCATCTTGAATGCTGAGCAGTCCGTGACTATTTTGAATTTTATTCCCAGTAAATACACCTTGAACTTCTTTAGTGCAGTAATTACCGCCAATGCTTCAAGTTCGTAGCTCGTGTATCTTTGTTCGGCGTCTGACGTTTTTTTGCTGTAGTAGAAAATGGGATGGAATTTTTTGTCTTCTTCGCTCCGCGGAAGCAGTACGGCACCTAGTCCATACTTCGAGGCGTCCGTATGCACTTCAGTTTCTAAATCCGGATGATAGATCGCGAGGACTGGTCGCTCTGCAAGACATTTTTTAAGCTGGTGGAAAGCTTGTCTTTCTTCTACTTCAAATTTAAAACTTCTGTCATTTTTGAGCAAGTCGCTGAGTGGCTTAGCAATCGTCGAGTAATTCTTGACAAACTTTCGAAAATAGCCCGCCAGACCCAAGAAACACTGAATTTGCTTAACGTTTCTGGGTTCGAGAAACTTGACGACAGCTCTTATTTTCTCTTCGTTTATCTTTCCTCCCTCTATCTCGTATCCTAGATAAATGATTTTTCGGCATAGAAATTGCCTTTTCCCCAATTTATTTCTAGGCCACGTTCTTCTGCAGTGTCTACTACAAGTTTCAGTCTTTGAATTCTTCGTCTTTAACAAGGATTATAACGTCGTCCATATAGATAGCCACAATGTTTCTCTTGGCCAATTCACAGAAAATTGAATTGATGTAACGTTGGAAACTAGCAGGAGAATTGCAGAATCCAAACGGGGTCTTCATGAATTCATAATGGCCAGTCGGAGTTACGAATCCTGTATACTTACGGCTAGCTGGATCTATCGGCACGTGGAAGAATCCATTCTTCAGATCGATACTGCTATACACTCTAGCCTGCTGCAGCTTGTCCAATTGGTCTTCGAAGAGCGGTAACGGGTATCTATCGCGTACTACATTTTTATTCAGCTTCCTATAGTCTATGCAGATTCTGGTTTTGCCGTTCTTTTTCTTCACCAAAACTAATGGGCTACTGAACTCCGAGGTGCTTGGTCGAATGATGTCTTTCTCGAGCCATTCTTGAATCTATTCGTCGACTTTCGACTTCTCCCTTGGTGATAGTCTTCTAGGTGCTTGAGCAATGGGCGTCTCATCTTTCATAATTATTTTGGTTACCACTTGCGTAGTCTTTGTGGGTTTAGGGTCATAGTTCTTTATCAGTTCTTCAATCTTCGCCTTGTACTTTGGATCGTGGCAGTTTTGTAAAGATCTGCTCCTCTCGTCTTGTATGCAGTCGATTTGCATAACGTGGTTTGGCTCTTCCGCTTTCTTTATCGTCAACCCTTCTGGACCGATTGTCACAATAGCTTGTTTCGTTAGTTCATTGCCAATGATGCATTTAGTTGTCGTCGTAATGTTATCCACAACATGGAATTTCGCGGGAAAACGGCATCCGTCTACTTCTAGTATCGTCTCGAAATGACCCAGTGTTTCTACTTCGGCCTGACCTAATCCTGTCAGATGTTCGATTTCCCTTTTTATTTTGGGTGCTCCAAAACGAGTTAAAATTTTTGGCGCACAGCAACAAAGGCTATTTGCGCGTGCTCCAATACGAAATTATTCGTCAGATCTGATTAGATTTATGCAACTGCCAGTATCTATTAAGGCCTTTAATTTCGCATCTTCAATAGTAACATCTTTCTCCATTTTATTCTGGTTGGACTTCATAACCTGTAGGCTATTCTTCTTCTGATCTTCTTGCTTGGTGGGGCATTTTGCGGCTACGTGCCCAAGTGCGTTGCAAGCAAAACATGTCTTTCCTTTTTCTTTGAAATTGCAGTCCTTACTGTTGTGACCGTATTTTCCGCCTTTGTAACATCGTTCACTTTTTTCAGTCTGTTTTTCCTCTGTCCTCTTGTTCGTCGTCTTGGTTTCATGCGTCTTTGTATTCTTTTTCATCTTCATGTAAATCTCCATGTTTACTTTTAATTCTTTTAAAGTTTTTGCCGTGTACAAAACTGTTTTGTTTACTTCACTATCTTGAATGCCTTCGATTATATGTTGTATGAGTGCTTCTTCCTCTAATGACCCTTGTCGACCGATGTTTGTCATAATCAGAATGTAGTCTTGGAACGTTTCGTCGACCTTCTTCTTCCTTTTGCTCAGCTGATTATGGATTTCTGCGCTATTCAAGCGCTTACCAAATTCTTCACTTATTGCCGACACGAATAGCTTCCAAGTTTTAATTACTGACTGAGAATCGAGCCATAGTTTAGCAGTACCACGTAGCAATTTTTTACCATACAGCAGCTTTTGTATCTCCGTCAGATTTAACATTTCGCTGTTCTCCTCGATTGCTTGTATCCATTTTTTCACGGGATAAACGGTGTCGCCCGCGAATGTAGGCAAACTGTTTTCGATATCGCGCCAGGAACAATTATTATTTACCTTAGCTTCTCGTCTTAACAATTCAGTTTCTCTTCAAAGCAGCTCCAGTTCACGCATTACAAGTTCACCTCACGCGTCGCTAAATCATTGTTCGCTGCCTCGTGTTCCATTTTTAAAACTATTTATCAAATTAACAAAAATGCAAAATATTTCCGTACGCCACTGAGCGAGGCGTATATTGCGTATAGCGGGTAGCCGGCCGCACGTTACCACGTGACCGTACACAGTTCGCGCGCTTATCGTTAGGAAATTTCCACGACTTCTCTATTAAACGTCTTAACTGTCTTTTTATTCTGCACGTTAAATTTCTAGTCTTTATTCTTACGTCTTTAATCTTGCTTCTTTCGTCTTTTAATTATCTTATTTTTACTTAAGCGTCTTGTTATTCGTCTTTTAACTATCTTATTTTTATTTAACCGTCTTTTTATTCGTCTTTTAATTATCTTATTTTTACTTACGTCTTTTAAATGTACTCTTTTTTAAACCACTGTTCTTCCACTTTAAATCTTATCACTCGCAGTTCTGTATCTTTTAATCTTTCGCCATGTCGGTTGAGCCCCCATAAGTTGTGGCAGGGTTTAGAAAGATATGAAACAGATTTAGAATGAACAATTTCTTGATAGTTATTACAAAGAATCAAGGTTTAATTAATATTGTTTACTCGCGTCAAGCGTCACTCGTTCGTACATCTCTCCGCGTCGTGGTCTCAACATGTGCTGTTTTCGTTGCCGGCTGAACTCACACTGCTGCATCTCGGACTTCCCTGTTTCCGCCCCACCACCCCTCTCGGGGTCAATGTCGGCGTTTTGGGGAAACCCCACATATATATTATCTTGCATTTGTTGCGGGATTGACTCAGCCAGGGGGGTTGAGCCCTAGGGGAATAACCACTACTACCAGCCAAGGCTAGCGTTGCGGCGAGGTAGAACTATGCACGTCGTCTCTAGACACCCTGAAAGATAAAACTTGATTCCCCAGGGTTTGAAAAACAATAGTCGGACAGTTTGGATATAACAGTTTTTATTAACAAAAAAAAATATGAAAAATAGTAATAACAGTTAAACGAAGATAATGAAACAGTGAATAATAATTGACAACAATAGGGAAAGGAAGAGAGAAGGAAAAACACGGGTCTATGCGTTGGTCGGCGTTCGTCGCTTGACAGTGTCGCTCGACACGGTGTTTACAGCGGTGAAACGGAGCTGAACAACTCGAAGAGGCGACGCCGTAATCTTCTAGTCTTCTTTGAGGTTCCAGGAGTGATCAGAGCGATTGAAGAGCGGCCTGACTTCGGAGTGGTGACCACAGAGTTTGGAGTGGTGACCGCTGAAGTTGGATGGGTGACCGTCAAGGGTGACAGAGGCGCGAGCGGGCGAGCTGTTGCCTTGAGCGTTGACGGTGTACGACGGCTGAACTGCCGTGTATGTGCTGGGCTTCTGTGGTGATGATGTCCGGGTCGTAGCGGTTTGTAGCAGCGCTACAGAACGGGCGACGACGTGAATCGGCGATGACGTTAGCTTCAGCGTGCGACGGCGGCCGTGCGTTTGTAGCCGGGGTACATACGTGACGGCGACAGACAAGACGGCTACGGACGTAGACGTGGCTTGACGGTGACGGGCGTGGACGTGAAGCGACGTGCCGATAACGGACGTGGACGTGAAGCGACGTGACGATAACGGACGTGGACGTGAAGCGACGTGACGATAACGGACGTGGACGTGAAGCGACGGTACGTATTCGACGAGGTCCGCTAAACCGTCAGCGAACGGGACACAGACACGCCGAAGACGGTCAGCGCGCTTTGTATACGTATACGATGACGCCAACAGTTACAAGGCCCGCTAAAGGCGTCAGCGTTACTTGTAAAAGTTAGTGTGAGCACAGAAATTATATACAGTAATAATAATACACTGAGTGTATAAATTCTTTTTTTTGTTGTACACAATATTTTTCTAACTCACTTGACTGTATTGTAGAATTCTCTAGTTGATCGCTTGTAGGTGTTGACTGCTTGAAGGCTCGTTGAGGACTGATCTAGTTTGTCTAGTCTTACCTCTGGATGTGTACCGGGCTAAAGCCCTCAACACGTGTCTAGCGGTGTTTGATGGAAAATGGGTTGGCCTGATCCTCAGGCCTGTGGTGCTAAGTCGTGCTTAGTTGTCCTTAAGGAAGCATCGAGGCCTTCGATGCTTCCATACTAGGGCTGGATCGTAGTCAACCGCATATGCTATAGTAGCATTTGCGTGATCTTGTGCTTTCTGAAAGAATTTTTCAGCGCAAGCGCTGAGGAATTCATCCAAGCTCGGTACACCCAGTTCTCGTCTTATGCCTTCATTCCGTATGAACCAAGGGGCGGCAGAGATTTGCGGCAAACACTTGTTCTGAAATGTCTGCAATCGCTTTAACTGAGGGGTGCTGGCATAAGCCCAGACACTAGACGCGTAGGTCAAAACAGGTCGAATCACAGATTTATAAATCCGTGTCTTGTTAGTGATGCTGAGGGAGCTCTTCTTGCATAATAGCGGCGAGAGCATTCCTTTGGTTCGAGTGGCCTTGGCTATGAAGTACGTAAAGTTCTTCTTCCAAGTCAATCTAGGGTCAATTATTAGCCCTAAATATTTGACACTATCACATCAAGGAATGTCTTCTCCAAAGAGTTTAACCGTACCTGACGGAATTCTCTTTTTCATGGAGAAGAACATTGCTTTAGATTTCGCACCGTTCACAGCGACGCGCCAACGCGTACACCAGTTCTCAAGACTCTCGCAGGCCTGCTGGAGTCTTCGAGTGATAAGTGCTGGACCTAAAGATCTAGCAAGATATGCTGTATCATCAGCATATTGACATTTAACTGTTCCGTCGGCCGTCGGCATGTCATTCGTATAAAGAAATAACAAAGGCGATCTTTGCTGTCGCCCTGGGGGACGCCAGCCTCGACTGGCCTCCACGATGAGTACACATCTTCCACCTTAGCTCTTAGTTCTCTGGAAGTGAGATAAGACGAATCATCCTGATGAGAGATGGTGAGAAATCAGCGCAGTGCAGCTTGTAGACAAGAGCCGCGTGCCAAACGCGGTCGAAGGCCTTGGGACGTCCACAAAGACTGCACCGGCAGACTGATTTCTGTTAAACCCGTCTGTTATCAAGTCAGTGACACGCACGAGTTGATGGACAGTAGAATGTCCGCTACGGAATCCATACTGTTCATCAGGAAGAAGATTGTTGGCATCGGTGTGCTCCTGAAGTCTGATCAAAATCAGCTTCTCTAAGATCTTGCCGAGGCAAGATAGGAGACTTATCGGCCGACAGCTCGTAGCCAGCGATCGGTCATGTTCCGGTTTCGGGATGAGGACGACGTCTGCCTTTTTCCACACCCGTGGAAAATGGCACAGTCTCAGAGCCGCATTGAAGATGTTCGTCAGCGCGACGTGAGCTTTCCTGTCCAGATATTTTATCATCTGGTTGGTAATGCCATCAGGTCCAGGTGCCTTACGCACTTTGAGCCTCTTGATGATCTCTGTGATCTGACCTGGGCTGACGAAATCGTGTTCGTCCGGGATGAAAATTTCCTCTGAAAGAGATTGAAGTTTTTCACCCACCTCCAGGACAAAATCTCGATCTAAAAAGTCCTCGTTTGGACTGCATTGGGTCTGCAAACTGTCGGCGAATGCCTCCGATTTGCCTTTCCGGTCGTAGACCTTCCCATTGGCAGTAACTATAGGAGGAATACGAGCTCGTTTCCTCCCTAGTGCCTTGGCCATCCCCCACAGTGAACAGTCGTCAGGAGACAGTTGTTCTAGGATACTAGACCACCGGTCATTCCGGTAATCGGCCAGGGCTTGGCGGACTTCCCGATCGAGTCTGTTCATTTCAGTCTTATCGGCTGGATCTCTGAAACGCTGCCACCAGCGGCGAGACCGATTCCGATCCTGAATGAGAGACCGAATATGCATGAGCAGTGGCTTAGCCGGAGGTTTTATAGTTCTCCGGATGGTAGCTTCCTTCACAGCATTCTTCAGCTTGTTGACAAAACTATCAACAGCCGAGTCAATCTGTTCAGTGGATGCGATTGACATGTGACAGTCAATTCGCTCCTCTACCAGTCTTGTGAAAGATGGCCAGTGCGTTTTGGAGAGAGTTACTTCTCCAGTATGGTCCGAGGAACCGTTCAGATGCATAATCACAGGATTGTAATTAGAGCTCATCTCAGAGAATGTGAACACTTCAGTCTGGTGACGGACGTCTTTAGTGATAAAGACGTCTATCACATCAGGAACGTGTCCGGCTACGCGCGGGTAGTGAGTCGGGTTCTTTGGAGCCAGAACATTCACCCCTTTGCTGTCGGCAAATTCCCTCAGAATTCGTCCATTTTTGTTTTTTCTCCGACTGTTCCAAGACATATGCTTGATCACCCCCAATAATAACTGGGCCACGACGGTCTAAAAGTTTGACGAAGTCAGCGGGATCCAGTTCATTCTTGGGTTGTTTATACGCAGTTGTCAGCCACACCGGTCCTAAGTTAGTTGTAACTTGGATGGTGGTAGCTTCAAGCTTATGTGGCGGAGGGTCTGGAGCTTGACAGTGTTCAATGCTGCATCGGACGAATATGGCAGTACCGCCCATAGAGCCAGTAAGCCTATCATTTCTGTAGCAGTGATAGTTTTGTATTTTAACACTATCAGCTGGCTTCAAAAATGTCTCATTGACTAAAATTACGTCAATGTTATGATCGCTGGCGAACAATTCCAGCTGATCTCTCTTGGGACTGAGGCCATCTGCGTTCCAGGCGCAGATGGTGAGAGAAGAAGGGCGCGTCTTACTTCTGGTGTCGGCCATTGTTGGTGTTAACAGTGGGGGCCCAGAAGGCAGGCTGACTCGACAGTTGGCTAATGATCAGAGCGGCATTGCTCAGCGATGAGGCCGCTTGATTAAGCAACTGCTGAAGAATCTGGAAGGAGTCTTCGAAGTTTAGGAGGGGAGTCTGTGGGAAGGACTGCGGTGGGGATGCTACTACCGCCTGACGCGGTAGCACATCCCTCTCAGAGCGTACCGCTGGTCTCACCGGGAGTGGTGAGGTCTTGGCAGGTTGCCTCTGTGCCTGTGTCGCCTGTCGACGAACGGTTGCCTCTTTGGGCCTGTTCGGATGAGCGGCAGACGGAGGGGGAACAGGTGCGGATTGAGCCGCATGATTCCTCCTCCCCAGCTTCCTCTGCTTCTTAAAACCGTCTGCGTCTGTTCCTGAGTCAGGTATAACAGCCGCAGTGGTGCGAGCAGACATTGGTGGTGCAGGTTGAGATACCACCGCTGGGGAAGGGGTCGCGACAGGTGTCGCTTTGCCCATTGCCACGTATGGCAACGGCTTCTTCCAAGGCGATACGGCTGGAGCAGGAGCGGGAACGTAGCTCGGACGTGGAGCTGTTCTCCTCTGTCGGTTGTCGTTGGGCCGTCTGGTCGAAACACGTGATGGACACATGCGAGAACCGGCGGCATTGTCGGCAGGGGCGTTGCGCGCCTTGAAGTTCACACAGCAAGGCTTGTCAGCCTTGTTGGGACACTGCTGGGACGCGTGTGCACCGCTGCACCACGAGCAGCGGCGGTTTGGAATGACAACCGCTAGCGGTGTGGTAAATAAAACAACTCCTGGCAGTTGAAACACTGCTTGATGCCGTCTATCCTCCTCTTCTTCTCGACGGACACTTTAAAATATAGCAGCGAAGCTATATTATAAATCCTAGTGTCTCCACGAGGTACCTCAACAAGAATGAGAGGCATCTCGCGGCGAGCATCAATAAGGCCCTTTGTAGAGCCTGGAGATCTTCGAGGGTCTGTGTCCAAGAGCGATTAGCTCCTGCTTCACGTCTTCTAGAGGGATCTCAACTGGAAGCCCTCTGATAACCACCCTAGGAGGTTGGTCCGACTTGAGCGGGAGAACGTTGTACTCAACGTCCTTCAGGCCCTTGCATGCACGAAGGTCAGCAAGAATGCGAGTCATTTTGCGATAGTTCGCAATCGTGTTGGTTTGCAACACGATGCCTGACACGCGATTCTTAGCGCTTAGAATGGTGACCCCTGATTGGTCACACCGACTTCTAAGCAGCATGTAGTGCTGCCGGCTAGTGAGAGTAACCGTGGGAGGTTTGCTCTCATTAGCGGGGCCTGACTTGGCCGGAGCAGGAGTGTCTATGTTCATGGCCGAAGCCTGAACATTTTCAACACATTCCACAGTCTCCTGAACACGCTTTGGTCGTTTTGAGGAGATGGTGGAAGAATCCGATCGAAGACGTTTCACCGAGTTGTCCTGGTGGACGTCCATGTCGCTCTCCTCTGAAGAAGAGAAAGCGGCATCTACATGCTCGTTAAAGAGCGTGTCGGAGTCCACCGAAGAACGACCCGTGAACGGAATGTTGAACCGATCAGTGAAAGATCGGCTTTCAGAGTCACTATCTGTGTGATAGGACGACGTTGCGCTCGACGTCGATCTCGAAGCACGACCAGAATTCGCGTACGTATCGGTGTCATCGATGAGATTCCCGAAAGCGCGGTTCTCCAGTCGTGACTTCGAAGCGCAGCCACTTTTCAACTTAGGATTGTCTCCAGCTGCGGGAACGCCAGCTGGGGACACTACGGAGCCGCTAGAGCGGCTTGAACATGCTGCATCAGGCTGGCTGGAAATAGCACAGCCCGACGGAGACAAAACAGACGACGTAGAAATGGCGGCGGGAACGCCAGCTTGCAAAGTTTTTGATGACTTTGACTTCCTTCCAGACTTGCTGCTTACGGAAGCAACTGGAGAGGACGTCTTGCGGAATTGATCTCGCAGGTTGCTAGCGGCGGGGATGCCAGCTAGAGTCTCAACGGAGTCACATTTGTGACGTCCGTGAGTCGTTTCACCACTTGAACACACAGAAGTGGCTACTTTAGGAGAACTGCTGCCCTCAGCTTTGCAGATACCATTTGGAGTAACTGACCTGGAGGGCTGGCTGGAGCATTCCCGGCGGCGCCAGCGCGACCACCGGGAGTCATCCCGATAGCTCTAGAGAGCTATTCGGGTTTATTTAAGAGATCTGATGACCTAATAAAACAACTGTTGCGGCTATACCTGCCAAAACAGTCTGTAGCCGATCGTTGCGGTTATTAAATAACCGTAGATCGCGATATCCAGACAGCACGCACTAAAATACTCACCGCCAACGTTGAGAAGCACGCTAAGTCAGTTGAAAATACCCAAATACTAACCGGCAGAAAACACATACGTGCGCACAGCTCGGAGTCACTCGGCCAACTGTTTTCGTTTCAGTGAAACGGCCGGTTTTTATTCGATGTTCGGTGTTGGTCGCTCCACCGATGCGGCTCCCTTATTGGTCCAGTTCGGTGACGGCTTATCACGGATCCTGCGCTCTGATTGGTCCAAATTCCGAAGCGAGAAAAAACCAGTTGTAAAAACTCTAAGCTGCACGTGCTAGATCTATGACGTCACATGAAAAACTATTGTCCCAGTCACGTACGCAGACTGACTGGCGACAGACCCACTATTAAAATTCGTTAGTGAGCACGAATTTAGTGGCAAAGGGGCGTATCTTTACCAGGCAGCGCGAAGAGCAGCAACGAGATTTAACCTGGCAGACTTGAGTCCCGCCAGGGAAAACGCTGGAGTATAAGGCTGGAGTAAGTCCTCGTTTGGACTGCATTGGGTCTGCAAACTGTCGGCGAATGCCTCCGATTTGCCTTTCCGGTCGTAGACCTTCCCATTGGCAGTAACTATAGGAGGAATACGAGCTCGTTTCCTCCCTAGTGCCTTGGCCATCCCCCACAGTGAACAGTCGTCAGGAGACAGTTGTTCTAGGATACTAGACCACCGGTCATTCCGGTAATCGGCCAGGGCTTGGCGGACTTCCCGATCGAGTCTGTTCATTTCAGTCTTATCGGCTGGATCTCTGAAACGCTGCCACCAGCGGCGAGACCGATTCCGATCCTGAATGAGAGACCGAATATGCATGAGCAGTGGCTTAGCCGGAGGTTTTATAGTTCTCCGGATGGTAGCTTCCTTCACAGCATTCTTCAGCTTGTTGACAAAACTATCAACAGCCGAGTCAATCTGTTCAGTGGATGCGATTGACATGTGACAGTCAATTCGCTCCTCTACCAGTCTTGTGAAAGATGGCCAGTGCGTTTTGGAGAGAGTTACTTCTCCAGTATGGTCCGAGGAACCGTTCAGATGCATAATCACAGGATTGTAATTAGAGCTCATCTCAGAGAATGTGAACACTTCAGTCTGGTGACGGACGTCTTTAGTGATAAAGACGTCTATCACATCAGGAACGTGTCCGGCTACGCGCGGGTAGTGAGTCGGGTTCTTTGGAGCCAGAACATTCACCCCTTTGCTGTCGGCAAATTCCCTCAGAATTCGTCCATTTTTGTTTTTTCTCCGACTGTTCCAAGACATATGCTTGATCACCCCCAATAATAACTGGGCCACGACGGTCTAAAAGTTTGACGAAGTCAGCGGGATCCAGTTCATTCTTGGGTTGTTTATACGCAGTTGTCAGCCACACCGGTCCTAAGTTAGTTGTAACTTGGATGGTGGTAGCTTCAAGCTTATGTGGCGGAGGGTCTGGAGCTTGACAGTGTTCAATGCTGCATCGGACGAATATGGCAGTACCGCCCATAGAGCCAGTAAGCCTATCATTTCTGTAGCAGTGATAGTTTTGTATTTTAACACTATCAGCTGGCTTCAAAAATGTCTCATTGACTAAAATTACGTCAATGTTATGATCGCTGGCGAACAATTCCAGCTGATCTCTCTTGGGACTGAGGCCATCTGCGTTCCAGGCGCAGATGGTGAGAGAAGAAGGGCGCGTCTTACTTCTGGTGTCGGCCATTGTTGGTGTTAACAGTGGGGGCCCAGAAGGCAGGCTGACTCGACAGTTGGCTAATGATCAGAGCGGCATTGCTCAGCGATGAGGCCGCTTGATTAAGCAACTGCTGAAGAATCTGGAAGGAGTCTTCGAAGTTTAGGAGGGGAGTCTGTGGGAAGGACTGCGGTGGGGATGCTACTACCGCCTGACGCGGTAGCACATCCCTCTCAGAGCGTACCGCTGGTCTCACCGGGAGTGGTGAGGTCTTGGCAGGTTGCCTCTGTGCCTGTGTCGCCTGTCGACGAACGGTTGCCTCTTTGGGCCTGTTCGGATGAGCGGCAGACGGAGGGGGAACAGGTGCGGATTGAGCCGCATGATTCCTCCTCCCCAGCTTCCTCTGCTTCTTAAAACCGTCTGCGTCTGTTCCTGAGTCAGGTATAACAGCCGCAGTGGTGCGAGCAGACATTGGTGGTGCAGGTTGAGATACCACCGCTGGGGAAGGGGTCGCGACAGGTGTCGCTTTGCCCATTGCCACGTATGGCAACGGCTTCTTCCAAGGCGATACGGCTGGAGCAGGAGCGGGAACGTAGCTCGGACGTGGAGCTGTTCTCCTCTGTCGGTTGTCGTTGGGCCGTCTGGTCGAAACACGTGATGGACACATGCGAGAACCGGCGGCATTGTCGGCAGGGGCGTTGCGCGCCTTGAAGTTCACACAGCAAGGCTTGTCAGCCTTGTTGGGACACTGCTGGGACGCGTGTGCACCGCTGCACCACGAGCAGCGGCGGTTTGGAATGACAACCGCTAGCGGTGTGGTAAATAAAACAACTCCTGGCAGTTGAAACACTGCTTGATGCCGTCTATCCTCCTCTTCTTCTCGACGGACACTTTAAAATATAGCAGCGAAGCTATATTATAAATCCTAGTGTCTCCACGAGGTACCTCAACAAGAATGAGAGGCATCTCGCGGCGAGCATCAATAAGGCCCTTTGTAGAGCCTGGAGATCTTCGAGGGTCTGTGTCCAAGAGCGATTAGCTCCTGCTTCACGTCTTCTAGAGGGATCTCAACTGGAAGCCCTCTGATAACCACCCTAGGAGGTTGGTCCGACTTGAGCGGGAGAACGTTGTACTCAACGTCCTTCAGGCCCTTGCATGCACGAAGGTCAGCAAGAATGCGAGTCATTTTGCGATAGTTCGCAATCGTGTTGGTTTGCAACACGATGCCTGACACGCGATTCTTAGCGCTTAGAATGGTGACCCCTGATTGGTCACACCGACTTCTAAGCAGCATGTAGTGCTGCCGGCTAGTGAGAGTAACCGTGGGAGGTTTGCTCTCATTAGCGGGGCCTGACTTGGCCGGAGCAGGAGTGTCTATGTTCATGGCCGAAGCCTGAACATTTTCAACACATTCCACAGTCTCCTGAACACGCTTTGGTCGTTTTGAGGAGATGGTGGAAGAATCCGATCGAAGACGTTTCACCGAGTTGTCCTGGTGGACGTCCATGTCGCTCTCCTCTGAAGAAGAGAAAGCGGCATCTACATGCTCGTTAAAGAGCGTGTCGGAGTCCACCGAAGAACGACCCGTGAACGGAATGTTGAACCGATCAGTGGAAGATCGGCTTTCAGAGTCACTATCTGTGTGATAGGACGACGTTGCGCTCGACGTCGATCTCGAAGCACGACCAGAATTCGCGTACGTATCGGTGTCATCGATGAGATTCCCGAAAGCGCGGTTCTCCAGTCGTGACTTCGAAGCGCAGCCACTTTTCAACTTAGGATTGTCTCCAGCTGCGGGAACGCCAGCTGGGGACACTACGGAGCCGCTAGAGCGGCTTGAACATGCTGCATCAGGCTGGCTGGAAATAGCACAGCCCGACGGAGACAAAACAGACGACGTAGAAATGGCGGCGGGAACGCCAGCTTGCAAAGTTTTTGATGACTTTGACTTCCTTCCAGACTTGCTGCTTACGGAAGCAACTGGAGAGGACGTCTTGCGGAATTGATCTCGCAGGTTGCTAGCGGCGGGGATGCCAGCTAGAGTCTCAACGGAGTCACATTTGTGACGTCCGTGAGTCGTTTCACCACTTGAACACACAGAAGTGGCTACTTTAGGAGAACTGCTGCCCTCAGCTTTGCAGATACCATTTGGAGTAACTGACCTGGAGGGCTGGCTGGAGCATTCCCGGCGGCGCCAGCGCGACCACCGGGAGTCATCCCGATAGCTCTAGAGAGCTATTCGGGTTTATTTAAGAGATCTGATGACCTAATAAAACAACTGTTGCGGCTATACCTGCCAAAACAGTCTGTAGCCGATCGTTGCGGTTATTAAATAACCGTAGATCGCGATATCCAGACAGCACGCACTAAAATACTCACCGCCAACGTTGAGAAGCACGCTAAGTCAGTTGAAAATACCCAAATACTAACCGGCAGAAAACACATACGTGCGCACAGCTCGGAGTCACTCGGCCAACTGTTTTCGTTTCAGTGAAACGGCCGGTTTTTATTCGATGTTCGGTGTTGGTCGCTCCACCGATGCGGCTCCCTTATTGGTCCAGTTCGGTGACGGCTTATCACGGATCCTGCGCTCTGATTGGTCCAAATTCCGAAGCGAGAAAAAACCAGTTGTAAAAACTCTAAGCTGCACGTGCTAGATCTATGACGTCACATGAAAAACTATTGTCCCAGTCACGTACGCAGACTGACTGGCGACAGACCCACTATTAAAATTCGTTAGTGAGCACGAATTTAGTGGCAAAGGGGCGTATCTTTACCAGGCAGCGCGAAGAGCAGCAACGAGATTTAACCTGGCAGACTTGAGTCCCGCCAGGGAAAACGCTGGAGTATAACTTTCTCGGGAGGAGTACAACAGAGTTACCAGTTCGGTGAAACGAGGCGAGACAGACATGCTGACAAAAGAACACATGAGTAAAAGTATGCACTCTGTGTTCTTCAAACATATTAAAAGTCTAGAGTTGTCCACCGAACTCACGTTCTCGTTTCTTAAGTCTGCTGGTTTGAGATCAGAAACAGAAGGTTTTGTGTTTGCGTGTCAGGATGGTGTTATAAATACTTTGGCATACAGGGCCCACATATTCCAAATAGCGGAGTCCACACTCTGTAGGTTGTGCCACCACCATTCTGAAACGATAATGCACATTCTGTCTGCTTGTCCATCTCTTGCAGCGTCGAGCCGCGTGTCTCGACATAATGCTGCTCTCCGCGTGCTCTACTATCATCTTAGACATGCCTATGGTATTGACCAAATACCGGTTATACCGTACGTCCCTTCTGGCATAGAATCGGTGGTGGAAAATTCCAAGTGACGTATTTATTGGAATATCTCCTTCCCCACCTCGAGGTTACTGACAGCCACTAAGCCGGACATAACCCTCCTGGATATCGAGACCAAACAGATGTTTGTGATCGAATTCTCAAGTCCAGCTGAGAAGAATATCTCTCTCAAGGAGGAGGAAAAGAGGTCCAAGTATATGGATCTTTTGTCCGAGCTTAGAAAGCTGGATCCCGGGTATAAAGTTAAGCTTGTAGTCCTGATAGTTGGTGTTTTGGGTGGCATGAAAGCCTCCTATCGAAGGGAAATCGAGTCCATTCCCGCCTGTAGATCTTCTGCCAACTCTTTGATCTGCAGGATGCAGAAAGCAGTGCTGCTCGGGTCGCTCCGCATTGTGCGGGCACTGGATCTGGCGTAATTTCCGCGGCTGCATATGGCCAGGGTTTGGGATGCAGTCGTGTGTATTTAGCTCCACTAGTCTCTAGTATGACGCGGCTCAAAAAGTTGCTGAAGTTTGAGATTAGTGGACGCTTGTCAAGACCTGACAAACCCCAAAATAATAATAATATTTATTAATCCTTTAAATGCAGGACTGCATGTAGGATATGTCAGTACATGAATTTATAATTTTACACAGATTTTGATAAGTAAAACAAGTTATACAATTGATAAGACAATAAAATCATACATTAAATTACCCAAAATCAATGTTCCCCATTGGCATGACTACACCAGTTCTTACAAGATTTTAAGAATTCATTAATTGAGTATACACAATGCTCCATAAGAAATACCTTAATCTTCCACTTAAATACAGCAAACTGCATTTCATTTCTGACATGGAATGGCAGTGAATTAAATAATTTAATACCAACAGTTTTTGGTGATTTTTTTGTCAGTTCCAGCATGTTTACTGGAGTTCTGAAACAATCTTTTCCTCTGGTGTTATATGAATGCTGGTTCAAATGGCGAGCAAAGTTTATTTGATTTTTAAATACGTAGACCAGCAACTCTAGGATGTAAATACCAGGAACTGTTAATAATTTGTATTTTACAAAAAGAGGTCTGCATGATTCAGTGCGTCTTTTGTTTGCTATACAACGTATTATTCTTTTCTGGGAAATAAATATGTCATCTGCAATAGTTGATGATCCCCAGAAGCATATTCCATACTTAAGCCTACTATAAAATTGGGCATAATAAAATTTAATAATGGTCTCATGACCTACAATATTTTTTTTATTTTTTATTTGAAAGTGAGCTGAATAAACTTGGCTCTTGGGTCCTGGGTGCGAAGTAGGTGCCGTTGCACCGCCCTCGAGACATCAGAGTAAGATTTAGATAACTCTAACGCCACGAGGCTACGGTGGAATGCTTGGCCATTGTTGAATCTCCGGCGAGACGCCTTTCCTCGGCGCTTGGCCAGCGTCGTGCCGGGATGGTGTTTGGATCTTTCGATTTGCTTTCAAGCCTAGGGAGCGAGAGCGCGTTTTGACGTGAAAGCCGAGAAGCGATCTGGTGAATATTGTTAAAAAATCTCCTATATGTTTTATAATTGTTATATGTCATGTTGATTACATTGTATGTATTAACTAGTACTTCAGATACTAGGTTCGCAGTATGCATCATGTGACCGATGCTAAAACAATGTTAAAAAATATAATTAATAATCGTATGTCATCCTGTGTATTTAGTATTTAAATAAATAATTAATTAAACTAATATTACCTAACCTAATATTATATATACCTAACCTATATATTACCAGGTCTACAAGTATGAAATGCGGATTTTTTTCAAACTTGCCGCGCAAACAGAGTGTATAGTTCAAAGTTTCAACACATATGGCGTTTTGTTAAGTTATCATTAAGTGTCTTTTTTTTCATTAAGTTAAGTCATTAAGTTTTGTTTTACTGTGTTAAAAATGTCAAATTTTGTGCCAAATAAAGAGCATTCGCGGACAGTACTACTGTTTTGTTTTCATTTGAAAAAAACTGCTGCTGAATCATACCGACTGCTTCGAGAAGCTTATGGTGAATATGTTCCATCGCAAGATACGTGTGAACGATGGTTTCGGCGTTTCAAAAGTGGTGACTTTGATCTTACAGACAAAGAACATGGAAAACCTCAAAAAAATATGAAGATACAAAATTGGTAACATTGCTACAGGAAGACGATAGTCAATCAGAAAAACAACTAGCAGAGCAGTTAGGCGTTAGTCAACAAGCTGTTTCCAATCGCCGCCTACGGGAGATGGGTAAGATCCAGAAAGTCGGCAGATGGGTTCCACATGCATTGAATGAGAGGCATATGGAAAAACGCAAAAACACTTGTGAAATTTTGCTTGCACGATACAAAAGAAAGTCTTTTTTGCATCGTATCATTACTTGCGATGAAAAATGGATTTATTTTGAAAATCCCAAATGTTGCGTGATTTTTATTGAATAATATTTTTTGACACTGACATAAAATTCCAATTGTTTATTTATTTGAAAATACACCTTTGAAATATTTATTTGATACAAACATAAATGAATGTAATATTACATAAATGTTTCGTTTGGTTTTGACTAGTGGACTGTATTTTGACTAATTTTGTGTATGGGGACGTATTTGTATAGTCGCTACCATAACACATTCACAATAAAACACTTTTGTCACTTTTTGACAATTATGATTTTTATAACACTGTTTTTACTCTCCGTTGCTACGGAATCATTTTATAGTTTCTAAACATTCCGCCCCCTTTGAAAGGTCACCTTCAAAATTGTCTTTGATAGGTAATAAACACAGTTTTGTAATTGGTCTTTTATAAACGCCAATGATTGTCTTAACACTTACTACCCGCACTAACTGATCTGCTCCAAGATGAACAGCTATGATTCTGCCTAGCGACCATACTGATGGCGGTAGATTATCCTCTCGTAGAAGAACAATTGCTCCGACTGGAAAGTTTCGACTAATCTTTGACCATTTAGATCGTTGTTGCATCGTATTGAGATAGTCTCGTGACCACAATTTCCAGAAGGATTGTAGTTGTTTTTGCATTATTTGATATAAGGACAAACGATTTTCTTTGGTGTCAAGTAGTTGTGGCTCAGGTATATTTGCGGGTGACGATCCCAAAAGAAAATGTGCTGGTGTGAGGTATGAATAATCTGAAGGATCGTCTGACATAGGACATAAGGGTCTTGAATTAACACCAGATTCAATTTGAGTTATTACTGTGTAGAATTGTTCAAATGTATACCGTGTGTTACCTATTACCCGTCGATAAGTGATGCTTTACAGCTTTTATTCCTGCTTCCCAGATTCCTCCAAAATGTAGTGCATTTGGTGGTATGAATCTCCAATTTATTTCTTGATTGGCTGCATGATTTATGCCATCATTTTGAAATGGTTCGGTTTTGAATAATTGGTATAAATCATGTAATTGATGCTTTGCTCCTTTAAAATTTGTTGCATTGTCACTATAAATAGTATGACATTTACCTCTTCTTCCAATAAATCTTCCCAATGCATTCATGAATGTCTCTGTACTCAAGTCACATACAACTTCTAAATGAATTGCTCTGGTTGATAAACAAATGAATAACGCTAAATACGTTTTAATTGAAGGTGAGTTTTTCCTCGATGATTGCTTCATCAAAAAAGGACCTCCATAATCCACTCCTGTATTCGTAAATGGTTTTGTCATCTCTCCTCTATATGCTGGTAGATGTCCCATTAATTGTTTACCCTGTTGAGTCTTTAATCTATAGCAAGTAATACACTCATGTATTAGTTTTCTTATAGTACTTCGTGCACGAATTGGCCAATAATTTTCTCGGAGTGATCCCAAGACTTCTTGTGTTCCTGCATGAAATAATTTCAAATGTTCATGCTGTATGATTAGATGTGTTAATTTATGATTTGATGGCAGTATAATTGGATGTTTTTTGTTAAAATTTATATTTAAATTTTCTAATCTTCCTCCTACTCTTAGGAGACCATCTGAATCCAAAAATGGTGTGAGTTTCTGTAAACTACCATTATCAATTTGCTGATTTTTAGTCAGGAGTTCAATTTCCTTGTGAAAATACTCTCCTTGGGCCAGTTTTAGTAATATTACCAAGGCATGGTTTAGCTCGTCTACAGTTAAATTTTTGTCTCGTTTTAGACCTTTATTTCTTATGTTATTTATGAATCTAAGACAGTACGTAAATATTCGTTTAAAATTTTATTAAGGATGAATATTTTTCGAAAATATTCAAGTTCTGTATTGTGACGTTCACTGCTAACGTGATTTTTTCTTCTAGATCTTTCTTATTGATATTGCAAATATTGTTTTGGGGCCAATTTGAGTGTAGGCCATTTAACCAATAAGGACCGGGCCACCATAATTCTGATACTTGTAATTCGTCTGCATTTAATCCTCGTGACAAGGGATCTGCTGGATTATCATTACTCGCCACATGATTCCATGTGCAATTGAAAATTAACTCTTGAATTTCACTAACTCTGTTTCCCACAAAAATCTTCCATCTAGTTGCATCTGATGATATCCAATGTAATACTATCGTGGAGTCTGTCCATAAATAGATGGCTGAAATGTCTAAATTTAGGGCTTCAATTACTTTTTGCTGTAAGCGAGATAATATCAATGCTCCACAAAGTTCTAATCGTGGCAATGTGATTGGTTTAATAGGTGCAACTCTGTATTTCGCACATATTAATTGAATAGTACAATTGTTGTATTCATCAATGCATTTTAAATACATACACGCTCCATAGGCTATCTGAGACGCGTCAGAGAATCCATGGATTTCATATCGTAGGTTGGTTAAATTTAAGTTAGTAATTCGTCGATCGATTTCAAACTTTTTCAACCCTTGTAATTGTGATTTAAATTGATGCCATTCGCTGACAATTACAGAATTTAATTTGCTATCCCAATCTATTTGTTCTTTCCATAACCTTTGGATAAATAATTTTGCCTTCACTACCACTGGACCTAAAATACCAACTGGATCATAAATGCTCGCAATTTCTGACAAAATTGTTCTTTTTGTAATTTTTGATGTATTATCTTCTCTTATGTTAATCATAAATCTCAGTTTATCTTCAACTGGAAGCCATAATAATCCTAGGGTCTTCACTGCCTCTTTATCCTTGAATATTGCTGATTGTGTTTCACGTTTCTCAGGCTCAATCATTTCTAGAACTTCGGAACTATTTGAACACCATTTGTGTAGGTTGAATTTTCCTCTCGCTAGTAATTCTGTAAGCTCTTGCAGTAATTTTAAAATAGTGGTTAAGTCATTGCTGCCAGTCAGCACGTCATCAACATAGAAATCGTTTTCTAAGACTGATTTTGCCAATGGAAAATCACATCCTTCATCCTTTGCTAATTGTTTTAATGTTTTTGTGGCTAAGTATGGAGCACTTGCCGTCCCATATGTTACCGTGAGTAATTTATAGGTTTGTATTTCGTTTGTATCTTCTTTGTACCATAAGATGCGTTGTAAATCTGTGTGTTGTGATGCGATCTTGATTTGCCTATACATCTTCTCTAGATTAGATGTAAGAACATATCTATATAGTCTGAATCGAAGCGCGATTGATACAATATCTTGGTGTACTGTAGGTCCAACCCTTAACACGTCGTTCAAAGAAATGCTTTTAGTTGTCTTCATTGAAGCATCAAAGACCACTCTTAATTTCGTAGTAGAACTCGACTCTTTGAATATAGCATGATGGGGTATATAATAGTTAGGTTTACTGTTGTCTAACTCACCTGAAACTACCTCCATGTGGTGTAACCTTAAGTATTCGTTCATAAATTCTCGGTACCTTTTGTTCAATTCTTGATTATTTTCTAATCTTCTGTGCAAAGACATAAATCGTTGGCACGCTAAGTCATACGAATTTCCTAATTCACTGGCATCGGCTTTTAAAGGTAGATGTACTACATATCTTTCATCTTGTTCTCGATGTGTAGATTCTTGGTACAATTTCTCACACTCTTTTTGTTCCTTGGTCATAATTGATTTGGTGTGTATTTCTTCTATCTTCCAGAAGTTTTCAAGATTTTTATTCAAGTCTGACTTGAATCCAACAAAAAGTGATGTTTGCTTTTTGATACATCGCTGCTGCAAAGAACCTTTCTTTTGAGGCATCTTTTGATTTATTTGGCTTGAGAGAATCCAACCGAACTGTG
Source organism: Liopterus haemorrhoidalis (assembly GCA_963971575.1). Lineage (NCBI taxonomy): Eukaryota > Metazoa > Arthropoda > Insecta > Coleoptera > Dytiscidae > Liopterus > Liopterus haemorrhoidalis. The sequence goes on from CAXASN010000031.1 coordinate 52,632, forward strand.
TATTCCTCATGATAGGTATATTGTTTCCTACTGACCATTGCTCATTCTTCAGTATTTCAAAATATATTTCCGCTCCTATAAGTAAATCGAATGGGTTTGGAACATTGAAAGTTGGGTCTGCTAAATTAAAATCCATTGGGATATTCCAAAACTCATATGAAACGAACTTATAAGGAAGGATACATGTAATTTCTGGAACAATTAAAAATTCTAAATTTGCTTCATAATTATTTTATCGTGAACTAATAGACACTCGTGTAGATCTATTTATCTCAGATTGTATATTGTGGATACCTAATAAATACACCTGTGTTGATGAAGATTTTAAATTTAATTTATCAGTTAAGTTGTGTGTCATGAAATTGCATTGTGAGCCGCTGTCTAATAAGGCTCTCGCATTGTGCCAGTTTCCTCGACTATCCTGAATTTTTAACAAAACAGTTGCCAACAATACTTGTTTTGGTTCAGCTGCATTGTAACAGGAAATTTGAAGTTTGTTTTCTTCATTTGGTACCTGTGTGTCTGTGTTTTCTGCTTCAACTTTATTGATGTGTAACAGTGTATTGTGTGGTTTTTCGCATTTGGTACATTTTCTGGAAGTGCAATCTTTAACACTGTGATTTGGCCTTAAACAATTGTAACAGTACTTATTTGTTTTAATGGTTTGAATTCTGTCTTCTGTGCTTAATTGCAAAAACTCTTTGCAATGATATAGATAATGAGGCTCACTGCAAAGTTTACATGCTGGTGCCTTATACTTTTTAGTAAAATTACCATTAGTATTGGTTTTCATTCATGAATTAGTACTATAACCTGTCTTAACCTTGTTTTGTTTAAATCTATTTTCTTGCCTTTCATACTGATGACTTTGTTCTAGTGATGAACAACGATGTTCTAAGAATTTGAAGAATTCATCAATTGTTGCTAATGTTTTAGCCGGTTTGTGTAGACCCCAGGCTCTTCTGGTGCCTGCGTCTATTTTTTTAAGTATCATGTGAACTATTAAAGGATCCCAATTGTCAATAATAACTTTGAATGCCTTTAATGAACCTAAATGTTGTTTGATGTCTGATATTACAAACCTCATTCCACGAAAGTTGTCTTTTGACAGTACTGGAATGTCAAATAATGCTTTTATATGTGAATTTACGATGTAGGTTTCATTGTAGTACCTATCTTTTAAAAGTTCTAACGTTACTTCGTAATTTTCATTCGATGATGAAACACCTGCTATAATTTTAAGTGCTTCTCCCTTCAGTGAAGTTCGCAAATAAAATAATTTTTCTACATTCGAAATTGAATCATTTTCATGCATAACCTTGATAAAAAGGTCGTAAAAACCTCGCCATTCTTCATATTTCCCGTCAAATATAGGAATTTGAATTTCTGGTATGGTTATTTTGTTCTTCGTCAGTTCTGAACTGCTCGCATTAACACTTGTGTTCGTGATATTTGAGTTGGCAATCAATTGTTTGCTGCATTCATTTTGGAACTTCATAATTCTTGCTTTTATTTTCATATGCTGATTATCTATTTTGAGACGTTCCTCTTCATGGTTTCCATCAGGATCCGTTTCTTCAATTCCATTTTGAATCTCTTCATATTTCTTGTACAAATCTTCTAACTTGTCGAGTCTAACTATCAGGTTTTCGATACCTTCATCCTCACTGTATTTTTTAAATACGTAATTCTCTATCTCTGTAATTCGAGCTTTAATTAATCTTCTGGACTTTAAGTTCGATGAATTTGTAGCCATATTTATTGTTTTGAATAGAAAAGATCAACAAATATATTGGGAGTCGTTACCCGTCAACTGTCACCTGTCACCTGTCAACTGTCAATACTTGTCACCTACCTTGATTCTGATGTGCCGCTCTATATAAATTACAAATGGACAAATTTTACATATGTGCCGACTCTCTTGATTTGTGGTCCAAACTATTGGTCTTGCTTGGAGACTATCTCACGCTGCTTGTCGCTAGCCTCTTCACACTTCAATGTTGGGTTAACTTGGAAATGCTGCGTTTTAAATGCGCTTTTCGCAGTATTTGCTTCAAGTCTTCGCTTGTTATCAATGTTTTACCAATTCACCTGGTCCAATCCACAAATCCGGCTCGATGTGAGCAAAAGTATGTTGCGTGATTTTTATTGAATAATATTTTTTGCCACTGACATAAAATTCCAATTGTTTATTTATTTGAAAATACTCCTTTGAAATATTTATTTGATACAAACATAAACGAATGTGATATTACATAAATGTTTGGTTTGGTTTTGACTAGTGGACTGTATTTTGACTAATTTTGTGTTCACATTCACAATAAAACACTTTTTTCACTTTTTGACAATTATGATTTTTGTAACACTGTTCTTACTCTCCGTTGCTACGGAATCATTTTATAGTTTCTAAACACCAAACGCAAAAAATCATCGGTGAACCCAGGCTCACCATCCACATCAACTGCAAGACCGAATCGCTTTGGCAAAAAGTCAATGCTCTGTACTTGGTGGGATCAAAAGGGTGTGGTCTATTATGAATTGATAAAACCTGGTGAAACAGTTAATACCCAACACTACCAACAACAACTGATCGAATTGAACCATTCGCTGCTCATAAAACGACCAGAACACGAAAGAAGACAGCACAAGGTAATCTTTCTTCACGATAACGCTCCATCATATAAGGCAAAAGCAGTTTGCAACACATTGGAGGCACTCAAGTGGAAAGTGCTACCCCTGCCGCTTCCTCACCAGACTTGGCCCCTTCAGATTACCACTTGGTCGCATCAATGGGTCACGCACTTGCCGAGCAGCACTCTTGTTCATATGAAAATGTGAAAGAATGGCTAGATGAATGGTTTGCGGGGAAAGGGGAAGAGTTCTACTGGCGAGGTATTCACAAATTGCCTGAAAGATGGGAAAAATGTATAACTTCTAATGGAGCATACTCTGAATAAATAAACATTTACTGTTCTTTTGAGTTTAATATATTTTATTTACCTAACATAATATTAAAAATACCTAACCTAAATTACCTAACCTAAAAATTACCTATAATTAGTAAAACACTAATAAACTAATGGTAGAAATAAACTAATAAAATTAAAACTAATTAGTAAAAAAAAAAAAAAAAAAATTGTAGCGGTTATATATCCTAAACGCTATATATATATATATATATATATATATATATATATTTATTTATTTTTTTATAATTAGTTTTTATGTTCTAATTTTTCTTCTTTTAGCCGGGCTTGGTCTAAGTGTTTTCCTAGTTCATATAGATACTGTCCAATCAGCATAGATATAAAAGTTCGGTAAAGCTTCCTCATTGGATATACTGGAGCAAGAAGTACCTAAAAAAATATGTATTATTGTAGTACTTTGAATAGCTCTTGTAGATTACAAACAAGCATTCGACTCACTAGAAATATGGGCAGTATTAAATGCTTTAAGGGCCGGTCTTTCCACCTTCAGATAAAGTGGCTGGTAACGTTATCTGACGGATAAAAACAATAAAGCGTCTTTCCACCTTCAGATAAAGTTATTCCTACGAATAAACTATGCTATCGGTAGCTAAAGTTATTCTGTCAAAAAGTTAGAAATTAAATGATTTCTTGGAACAGTAAATTGCAAAATGGACTTGAAAAAATATAATTTGTTTGAATTTTATTATTTGTACAAATAATACCTTAACTCCATAATAACAGTGCACCAGTCCATGGCGAGAAAAAATATGAAAAAAGTATCTCGTGCAATATCCAGCTTATGTCTGATTTCATTTGTATGCCTTGTACGTAAAAAAATACACAAAATTCAACGACATACAACAACATGACATACAGTTACAAGGTGCAAACTATTGAAAACAAAATTCCCTCTTAGCTTGTTCTTACAAAAGTGAACAGCATATAGGAAACTAGATCTGGTTACTTTGATGACTGTTGTGGTGTAAATAGACTTTTATGGAAACATGTGAACTTGTAAACCTGACTTTTAAATATTTGGTTAAGTTTTATTATATAGAGGTTATATTCACTCACAAACTATGTATGTCAGATAACAAATTGACATGTCAAAATTGCGATTGACATGTCAAAATTGCGATTGACCTGTCAAAATTATGATAATATTATCTGCTTCATTTTGTAATACGAAACTAAGAGGGAAATTTAATTTTTTATGTTGTATATTTAAAATATCATCTTAGGGTGGTAATTCTGAAGTGGCACCTTTCAAAATATTTGACATGTCTATCACAATTTTGACATGTCAATCGCAATTTTAGCATGTCAATTTGTTATCTAACATACATATTTTTTTGAGTGAATATAACCTCGAGATTATAAAACTTAACTAAATATTTAAAAGCCAGGTTTACAACTTTACATGTTTTCATAAAAGTCTATTTACACCTCAAGAGTCACCAAAGTAACCAGATATATGGTCTATTTCAAAGTAGAATAATGTGTGTAAGAAGATAGGAGCTGTTTGTCCTTGCTTCGGATTGGTTTAGATCGTCATCCCTATTACACTGTAAAAATATTGTTTTTAGTCCAAGTTGACAGATGTTCAGTGTCGTACATTGGAAATATATATTATTTAATTTTTCTCATATATTTTGTTATTATTTACATATTTAGACTTTTATTTATATTCTTGGCGTAGATTTTATGGAGAAAATTCTCCATGTAATTTGTTTTTACGCAGTTATATATTTTTTAGGTTATCTGACATATACATAAATATTTTTTGACACTTGATAATTAACAGATCAAGAGGACTAATGTGAGGCCAAAAGACAGCCCAGCTGATTGTGCCCAAAGAAGAAGTTATTGATATAATTTTTAGACCTTCATATATACATATATTTTTAATTTTTATTTACAATAATTATTTAAATAAGAAACTTTAGCTCTGAAGATATATTGTTTGTTTTATTGCTTTATAAGCTGTTCACTTTTGTAAGAACACACTAGATCTGATTATTTTGGTTACTTTTATGGTGTGTTACTGACTTTAAATGTCAATTAAAAATATTCCTTACGCTGTAAAACCGACTTTAGGTTGATAAGGTTATGATCACTATAATTAAAATATCATTTTTCATTATGACATATGTCAAATGGATCGACATTTTAAAAAAGTGACATTTTTTAATAACAACATGACATACAGCTTCAAAGGTGCAAACTATTGAAAACAAAATTCCCACTTAGTTTGTTCTTTCACGATTTTTACTTGACGTTTCATGGTCCAGGGAATCCAAAAAACCTATTTTCGAAGTGCCGTCCGTCCGTCCGTCCGTCCGTCCGTCCGTCCGTCCGTGTGTGTGTGTGTGTGTGTGTGTGTGTGTGTGTGTGTGTGTGTGTGTGTGTGTGTGTGTGTGTGTGTGTGTGTGTGTGTGTGTGTGTGTGTGTGTGTGTGTGTGTGTGTGTGTGTGTGTGTGTGTGTGTGTGTGTGTGTGTGTGTGTGTGTGTGTGTGTGTGTGTGTGTGTGTGTGTGTGTGTGTGTGTGTGTGTGTGTGTGTGTGTGTGTGTGTGTGTGTGTGTGTGTGTGTGTGTGTGTGTGTGTGTGTGTGTGTGTGTGTGTGTGTGTGTGTGTGTGTGTGTGTGTGTGTGTGTGTGTGTGTGTGTGTGTGTGTGTGTGTGTGTGTGTGTGTGTGTGTGTGTGTGTGTGTGTGTGTGTGTGTGTGTGTGTGTGTGTGTGTGTGTGTGTGTGTGTGTGTGTGTGTGTGTGTGTGTGTGTGTGTGTGTGTGTGTGTGTGTGTGTGTGTGTGTGTGTGTGTGTGTGTGTGTGTGTGGAAATTATTAAACATAAAAATATAAAAAAATTCGTAACTAGTAAACCAAGCCTTGGACAAAAAATTGTATTGAACATAATTTGATGTATTTTTAAAGATTTACCTAAATCTTTTTTATAATCCGGTGACTTTAATTGTAACGACCCTCGAAAAAATGCTGATTAGGATTAGTTTAATGAGCAGTGGTAGAAAATAAGATAAATAAGAATAAGAAGAGTCACTTTAATACGCAATATTAACAGACGCTTGCACTATCTAATAAACAATGTAGAAAATAGAGACAACTGGCGTTCCATGACAGCCGAAGTCTACAAAAGATAAGAAAAATAAGCATTTGTAATTAAAATTACCTGCGGTACATCTTCATCTGAATAGCTTACTGGTTTCTGCAAAAAAACAATAAGTTTTTATATATTTTGTTATTTGTAGAGTAGGGGAGATGTGGGGACGGTGGCACATTTGGTACAGTGGAACATTTGAAATATCTTTGAAATATAGAATATTTTCATGTCTGTTTAGGTATATATAGGCGCCTCTGGAACTAAGAAATTATACTATCCACATTTTCAGTCTATAAATTTAAGTCCCACCATTTACGATGAAAATGTTTATTTGATGTTGACAAACTAAAATTTATCGTAACAAGAAATTTTTATTTGAACGAGACCAGTGGCGCAGCCAGGGAGGGGGGCGAAGGGCCTGGGCCCCTCCCAGGACCACAGATTACACGGCGCTGCTCGGAGAGTTGAAGATAAAATTTGTTAACCACAACCAGTGGCGCAGCCAAGGGGGGGAGGCGAAGGGCCTGGGCCCCTCCCAGGACCAGCAGATTACACGGCGCTACTCTGAGAGTTGAGGATAAAATTTGTTAACCACAACAGTAGTTAATTTTTCAATTACTTCATCGTAAACAATATTTGCATGTTTTTTTTTCGTTTAAAGAAACATTTTTTTTAAGTTGCCTACTCTTGATAATGTGACATAATTATTGTTCAAGTGAAAATACATCACTTTCCAAATATGCTCCAATGAATTATATGAAGGCTCCCTAACGCTCCGTTGATCCTTTTTCCCCCTGACACATCGACTAAAATATTCGCCCAGTCAAATGATAAAATTGTTTTAAACAACTAATTAGTCGATTCAGATAAGATAAAGTGGAAATCTGACTTCGGTATAACTTTCAGAATATAATTTTAAAATGACACCTCAAACGTGAAATAGAGTAGAAATAGTAAAAATATAATAAAGAGAGTAGTTTTGGAGACAATCGCGCTCTTAAAATCGGTATTTGGTTTTATTTTGTAGATAAATGTGAATAGCAATATCTTAGGTATTTAATATATATATATATATATATATATATATATAGGTTTTACACACAAAAAGGACTGATATAAGTTATACTGAACAACAGTGGCGTATTCAGAGGGAGGGGGCACAAGCCCCCTCTGAAGGTCCAATGAAATGAAAATTTAACAAATTTATCATAATCGTACAGCAAAATAACTTATGTGTTTTACAATAATAATAAGCTATATTTTATTATGATAAGTGTTGAAATTAACAGAAAATGCATGTTTTCGTAGGTTAAATCAAGAAATCCTTATTCCGTCACACGAGTCTGTTCGTTCGGTACAAATTGTAGCCAAGCGGCTGATTTATAGAACTGAACATAAGTAAGAGTAATATTGAGACTTCAAAAATATATCCCGCGAAAAATATAAATAAATATGTATTCATTGAAGAAAAAATCAAGTGAAAGTTTTTGATACATGGATTAAAAAATACATTTTTTTATCAATAAATAATGGAATTATTATTTGATATAAACATCAATATCCAACAGCAGGGGTGTCGAACTGATTTGGGTCGCAGTCTAATTTACATACAAAATGATAAGCAGTGAAGGAACTTTAAATATCCCGAAGGGTTTCTTGACATTTTTTTATAAACAGAAAAGGGGAAGAGAGTATATTTTACATTTTGAAATATATTTTTCCCCTAAATAAGCTCAAGTGATTTTGATTACCGCTTCAGGGGCCACAAAAAATTAGGTTAAGGGCCTTATGCGGGCCGCGTGCCCTCGAAATTTGATTCGGCCCTCCCCAAGACTAAATCCTGGCTGCTCCACTGGTTACTATTAAAGTCACTATACAAGTTATCTTGTAGTAACGTTACTACACGGTAACTATTATAGTAACTTTTTATAGAATTGATCTGATTATATCACCCTTTTAAAATCACATTGGATGCCAAGTGTGTTGTTAATTGTGAGTAGTAGCATTAAAGCTGCATTCACAGCTCCAGAATTAACAGACTATACGCTATGAGTTGTTCATTGTAGATTGTCACTACAAGTTTGTAATATGGTAACGCAAGTGACCGTTCGCAACTCGAAATTTATTAGACTGTACGTTGTCGACTATAGACAGTTTTCAAACTTTATAGTTTGTTCACAGTTTTAATGAGACGACATTGTAAAATGCGGAGCCCTGCAATGTTTCCAGACGGAGACATTGACCAGGTATCTGTTCTGAGGAACACGTTCGCGACCAGAGCCGGCAAAAGCGGGGCCCACTACAAGATGCTCGTGCGGGGCCTTCTTTTTCTAGAAAAAAAGAAAACACATTCAAAATATTTTTATTTTGCAATATTGCACTTATTATTCGTACATATTAGTTGCACTAATAATTTATGAATAATTATAATTAATATTTAACAATATAATCAAATAGCTAAAAAGATCTATAAATACCTATTTCATAACGACCACTGCCCATAGAAAACCTACTGTTATGAAATCTCATTCTGAAAACAGTACTGAAATCATGACGCGACCCAGATGCCCATAGAACGTTTTAGACCGTATGCAAAAGTGCCTTATTGAGATGCGGGTATAATTTCAAACTGTTTAATCGGTATGAAGAAAAAAGTTTGGAATAGCACAAAAGGAGGACAATAAGACAATATCGGAAGGAATGGCGGAAGACGATTGAGACGGCTATGGCCTTCAAGAGCCTTGAAGGCCGTACCAGTAATGATGACTAATTCCTTCTGGCATGTTTTATTGCAAAATTGTTAATTATCTCGTCATAATTTAGTTTTCTTGCCAACTCGGACTAGATTGACAAAATTGCTAATGAAGAGAATCGCTCCTGACTTATACAAGACCGTAAATAATTTTTTATTATTTTAAATTTTGAAAACGATCTCTCTGTCGATGCAACTGTTACTGGAATAGTCAGTATTACTTTCAAAACAGTTACAAAATTGGGATACAATTCACATAAATTGTTCTTGTAAATATATTCTAAAATTTCTAGGCGACAATACCCGATGACACATTTTAATTTCATAGAAAAGGTCTGCACAATCAATGTCGTCTTTTAAACACAAATTTAAATCTTTGCAACATTTAAGCAGATCGTCTTCAGTCAGCTCTTGTATATTATCTGAATTGTACAAAAAGCCAAATATATTTTCGAGGTGGTGATAAATTTTGATTTTTTTTTAATGATAAAATTGCATTGTCGATTATAATTAAGAAGTATTTAATTCTGAAATGTTCTTCTGCGGATGAAATTGATTCATCAGTTCCTTCGTAGGAAAACTGTTTTGTCTTTCCTCCAGTACGATGTATTTTAAATTTTAGTTCTATTTCTAAATCTGCAGCAAGTTTCTTTGCGTTAATTTCAGAAGATTTAAATCCAGAATGGCGGTAATCCTCAAAACAATTTAATAAACCTTTTAGATGGGAATTTGTATGGTATAAAGGTACTGCAACTATGAAAAGAACAGATTTAGTCATTCTATAAATAAAAACAAAAAACTAGGGTCGCGCGGGGCCCTTCGAAGATCGGGGCCTTGTGCGGTCGCACCGTTCGCACCGCCCTCTTGCCGGCCCTGTTCGATACGATCCTAAGGAAGGGCTCACGATTGGATGAAAAATTGGAAATAAAGCGAATGGACTTTAATGGGCACAATCTCACGCGATTGTAGAAAGCTGGAGATGGGACAGGTTGATGGCTTACCTAGTGGTTGAAACGTCACGTAGCAAAAGGCCCTTTGAGATACTGTAGTCTTCATGATACACCAGGTCTGGAACGGAGAGTTTGGACACAGCTATGATCAAATTCACAAGTCCACCGTATATTCGTGAAATGTACTAACACACACGATTATGAATGCATGCGTAAAATGCATTCACGACAACAGGCAGAAAAATGAGTTGAGGTAGGAGAAGAATAATTCTACCTCTGCTTAAAGAAGCACGATACTAAAAGCTCAGATCACAGCTCACAAACAGAAGGACACTAGACGAAGTAAAAAAGGTGAAAGTAGAAAGCAGAATAGAAACAGAACACCAACCGATTACAGTCCAACTAAAAAGAAATAGCGCCACATCCGACGACAAATGGACTTATGTGGAAGACTGGACAGACAAGGAACAGAAATGTTTAAAAACAGAATAGAAGAAATAATCTACAACGAGACGGAAGATGCAGAAAAAATGCTTGAAGAGCTGAAAGAAAAGATAAAAACATCCATTACGAGAAAGAAGATAAAAAATTCAAGCAAACTAATCAGAAACAACTGGTGGGACAAAGAATGCAGAATGAAAAAATTAGAAAAAAGGAAAACGCTAAAAAGGATGAAATAGAGAAAAATAACAGAGGAAGAATACAAAGACAAACACAAAAAATATAAAAATTTCCTGAAAGAGAGAAAAGAAAGACAAGAGGAGAAGGACAAGGCCGAAATTTTAAATATAAAGAACGAAAAGGAAATACGGGAGTATATAAACAAAGACAGAAAACAGAAAACAAAAATCACAGCACAAATAGAAATAAACATGTGGAAAGAATACTTTATAGAATTATACAGCGCTGAAGAACATAGAAGAGAAATATCGGAAACCACAAACGAGGAAGAAGGACCCGGGGAACAAGAAATATCAGAAACAGAAGTAGAGATACAGATAAAACGCCTAAAAATCAAAAAAAGTCCCGGAGAAGTAGCAATACGAGTATAAAAGAAAGACTGACAAAAATTTTAAATAGGATATGGCAAGGTGACGGATTCCCGAAGAGTTGGAGAAAAGGTGTCATAATCCCAATTTACAAGAGAGGAGATTGCAAAGAAAAAGGGAAGGTATATGTGTTCTTCGCAGACCTCAAAGCCGCATTCGACCTAGTAGACCGAGAACAGTTATGGAGCACAATGTACAAGAAAAGAGTAGACAGTTATTTAATAACGAAAATAAAAGAGATTTATAGAGAAATGGAGAACGTCCTTAGAGTAGAAGACCAAACGAACGCATCCTTTTGGACAAGAAAAGGATTAAGGCAGGGCTGCCCATTGAGCCCCATTCTGTTCTCGATATACATGGCTGACCTAGAAGAAAATATGAAAAAATGGCAGTCTGGCGGAATCAAAATAGGAAACAAAAAAATATGGACACTATCTTACGCAGATGACATGGTCTTAATCACTAGAAAGCCGGACGAACTGAAAGACATGATTTTAAGATTTACACGATATTTAGATCAAAAGAAAATGATACTTAGCCCAGAAAAATCTAAAATCATAGAATGCAGGAAGGGAGGCGGGAGAGAGAAGAAAGAAAGTTGGAAATGGAAAGATCAAGAAATAGAACAAGTCAAGGAAATCAGGTACCTAGGTTACATCTTCCAGAAAAGCAATGGAGACAGTGTACACATCAAAGACAGAGTGAAGAAAGCCAGATGTATACTACTAGGCCAGGTATGGAATTTGGGAGAAAACAAATTCGGAAAAGATTTCCAAAGAAGAATATTTCTATTCGACGCCTTAATACGGAGTATTTTATTATACGGGGCAGAGATATGGGGCTGGAAAGAATATGAAGAAGTAGAGAGAATCCATGAAACCTTTACCAGGTGGACACTTGGACTGGACAAAAGGACCCCAAGCTACACAATCCTAGAAGACACAAAAAGGGACAAATTAAGGACACGGTAAAATACGAAAAGAAGATTAAGGCTAACAACAACTCCATACTACAAGAATGTCGAAAAGATAAAGAAATTAGCCAACGAACCAGCTGGAGAGAAGACAGAAAGAAATATTTCGAAAGAAACGGATATGGTATAGAAGAGATAAGAAGAAGACAAGAAGGAGGAGAAGAACTAGAATATATATTAGAGGAACGAGACAGACAAGTACAGAGACAGGAACAATAAAACAGAATCCAGAAATCAAGGTACAATCAGAGATACAAGAACATACAAGTTCCCTCAGTGCCCCTATACCTCGTCAAGCCAAAAGGAAAAAATCAGAAGACCATCGCCAGATTCAGGTGTGGTAATGAAGAACGGGCTAACTTCTTCTGGAGAACTGAACATGAAAGGACATGCAGAACGTGCGGGGAAACCACCGAGACAATAGAACACCTACTGTCCTGCAGTGGAGTGGGAGAGGAACGAAGGGATATAGACAGAGTGTTGGACGAGGCAGGTAGTGGCTATCTGTGGATGAAGGAGGTTATCCAAAGAAGAGAAGTGTTAAAGGAGAGAAACAAGAAAATACTAGGAAGCGCAGCCCAATGAGCCAGAATACGTATTTGTTTTGAATATTAGAATTATTGTTTAATTTTGATGTAATTGTTGTTATTTTGTTAGAAATTTATTATTATTTATATTATTATTATTATTGAATGTGATATCACACAAATAGTACTTTGGGAAAATTAATGTATAAATTCAAGACCGAAAGGCATGAATAAACGATTATCTATCTACCTATCTCTCTAAAAGCTCAGATGCTGTGGAAACCAAAATGAGCGACTAAGATACACTAAAACACGAGACTAGCTAACTCACTTTACATAAACTTTCGTATCAAATTTCAACAAATTTTGAAAATCGTGAACCGAAAAAGAATTGTTGTAGTCGCGAATATAATTTTTTTATTAAAATTTGGTAAGAAAACACGATCTCACAGGTGGCAGGTTTGTAAAACGTCACAATGCATTTATTCTTCCGTAGTTTAAAAAAACGTAGATGTCACATCATTCGTTACCCATTAACTATCAGAGCTGTGAACGCTGTCATAAAAATTAAAACAGTGTATTAAATTTATCCACAACGCATAGCGTACGGTTTACTAATTTTAAAGCTGTGAATGCAGCTTTATTAAGAAAACAAAACTGTTCTTACCAATCTGGGTGTTGGTTTATCTAAATTAAAGAAAGACAAATAAATTTAGTAAAATAGACCTATAAGTTACATGAGAGTCACTCTAGAATTATTGTGAATAAGAAAATCAGGCAGGTCGTGGAATACAAATGTAGCACTATAAATGTATGCAGTTATTTACCTGTCATTTGAAGTTAAGTTGTGAAAGTTAGGTTATTTGATATGGGACTATTTGGAATAAACTGCTTGAAAAAGTATTTCAACTACTTTCTGGTATTTGAAATATTGTACGTAAACCGAACTGGCGTAAAATGAACCTAACTTATAGCGAGGGTACAGGGTTAGGTTTCAAGTAAATAAACAATAGATATGAAAGGGTACCTATAACGCTATTTTATTGACTTAGTACTCGTTGAATCGTACCTAGCGTTTACTTCTATTGCTTGCTGAGCATATTGTTTAATTTTATCTGCATTTTTCATAATTTAGTAGCAGCTGAAGGCGGTAAAATCATTATCCAGTATACTTCGGGAAGTTTCCCCCCACTTTCCATTCGTATGATAACTTCCATCTTCTTCTCAAGTGGGATAGAAATCCTAGTCTTTTTGGGTCCATCTTGAGCTAACATTTCCTCTCTCCTCTTCTCAGACATGGTATTTGTTTTACTGTACCCTTTTGTATATGCGTATGCAAAAAGCACCAACAAATAAAATAATTTAATTACGAATAACTAAACTAGATAAACGCCAGACGTATAAAACGGTACTTATATGCGATAATACTGAAGCGCCGTCCAATCCAGATGTCGCGGTACTTTCCCGATCAGATCGGGAAATCACAGGCGTACAATTCAGCGCAAGTGTAGTTCTTATAGTTCTTGAAATAGCAATGGTGAGCAATATAAAATGAACAGCCTGTATATTACTAGAGATTGTATATAAATTAGTTCGTTTCTGTGTATGCATGTTCCTTGAAAGTAATGAACGCCTTCACCGATTAAAAACAAAGTAATATAACTTTTTCTGGTAAAATAGACCTGTTTTTATGACTCTCAGGGTTCTCTAATTCTTTTAAGCAATTACAGTCAAGCGTAAAATTATATAGAAACAATCCCTTAAAGCATCAATGCTATGAACTCTGTACCCCATAATAATAGCAGCTGATGATATGCAAGGGAAGTAGGTGGCAGAGGGAGAGGTAAAGGAAGGAACAGGCACCGGATACGTCAGCTAGTTTCAAATAAAATCCTAAAAAGTATGTACCATAGGTCTTATTCTCAATAATTCTTGTGTGACCTTTGTATAATTGTATTTTTGTAGTTGTTCGTTTTATAACTGTAAGAGAACCATTTGGCAATATAAGCATTAAATAATAAAATTAAATACCAACATATGTATTAGCTTCATTCGTAAAAAATGGACTTGAAATGGATTTTGAGCAAAAAATACATATCTTTGATAAGTATATACTAATATATGCAGTTCAGATACTTTATGTTATTAAATAATGTTTTTATAAACATATACGAGGGCATATTGATAACTAATGCCTCCATGGCTATAACTTTATTAGTAATTGATATATGGTTTACATATAAATGTGAAATAATAGTATAAACTGTCCTCTACGCACTGATATATTCACTTTTCCACATAATCGCTATTGACAGTAATACATTTACGCCAACGTGGTACGAGTTTTTCAAGTCCGTCACGGAAAAAGTCTGAAGACTTCCTACGGCACCATTTCCGCACCTCCGCTATCACCTCAACATCCGAAGAGAAACGCTTGCCCTCGAGATGTTCCTTAAGCTTTGGAAAGAGGAAAAAGAAAAAAAGAAGGCGCAAGATCTGGGCTATAAGGTGGATGAGGTAGAACGCATTCGGGGCACCCAACGCGCGCATACTCTACTGTACTGCAGCACATTGCAGATAATGTGATGTACTCTTTCTTGTGAAATACCCAGCCTGTTGGCTATGTCAGTTTGTTTACACCGTCGATTCTCACGAACCAGTTCATCCACGAGAGCCACCTGCAGATACTGGTTGGCCACTGCGTGCCCGATCATGGACATCCGTTTCAGCAGGACTTGCGTCTTTCACATTTCTTACCCACCTCCTAACAGTACTCACACCAACACACGCCTCACGGTAGACGGCACTTAACCTTCGATGGATATCAATGGGTGCTACACCCTCCGCAGTAAGAAATTCAATGACAGCTCGTTGTTTTAACCGCACATCCATGCCGGCCGCCATGTTTAGAACTGTCATGCGCAAATGCGATGTTGCTGAGAATCTCCGCTAGGAGGACTTATGTACAGATACTTAAGGTAAATGGCAAACCACTTTTGACACGGTCTGGCCCGTCATTATAAAAGTTATGACCATGGAGACATTAGGTTTCAGTATGCCTTCGTAAATAAGGATTCGAAGATATATATACGATACGTTTTTAAATATTATGAAAATCGAAATATTTTTAGTATTTATTTAATTAAAACTAAGTAATCATTAATATTTTGTTTCAGATGTTGTTTGCTCCAAATTGCAACAATTACAACCACAATCAATAACTGCAATTTTTTCGTTTTCTGATATATAAATTCAATGCATTTAAAGACCATTTTGAGCCCCATCTGAAAATTGAAAGTTAGTATGACTTTCTCGAAAATGATATGAGCTATAAATAATTTGAGGACGGCTGTGAATTCTTAGTAAGAAACTGCCTGTAGAACGTGCAGAGTAAAAACTTGTATGAATTGAAACAAATAAGTTATAAGCCAAAAAGTAAATCGACCAAAATTAGTTTTTTGCACGTATCTAGTGACCTGTGCATTTTTTCGGAAAACCAAATACATCGTTAAAGCAGCCAACTAATGCGGCAACTTTGCCCCAGTTTAACCGACTTCGTATCTCTTACGGTTCACGAGATCCCCACGGCTAGGCTCAAAAAACTGGCACTCTGTATTTTTAATTCTGTCATTCAATATAACCAATGGGTGTTTTCTAGTTGAATATTTTTTTTCACTCATATCTCCATTTTCTCTTAGGCCCATATTATACTACCTAATATTGGTTCAAATTTTGAGGTTAAATTGCTTAATATCAGCGATAATATAACCCTCAAGTGCTACTAAATAATACTAACTTTAAAGCACTACTAACTTTAATTTAACTAATAAATATTAGGCTCTATTAACACTAATCTCGTATTATGAGCAGCAGATGTTTAGTACTGTTTAGTTGCATTCGCTAGTTGTGCTACTAACATTTAGTAAAAGATTATGAGCTTGGCCAAGCAGTGTGTTTAAATTAATCTGTGTGCTATGTGCAAAATGACGGCTAAGTACTATTGTCATCAATCATATTTCCTTCGATCAGAGCACTGCCACCAGTAATGGTCACTTTCCACTAATACGAACAACTACTATATACCAAACTAAAAATAGAGTAAAATTTGTGTTATGAGCATTTTGTAATAAACCATCTTAAGGCCGCTTTTACAAACATCGGATAAGTAGCCGTATAACTATCGGAGGGTGTCCCGACATGTGAACATACGACAGATTAACATGCGACAGATGAACATAGACACATGTTAACATACGACAAATGAACACTGTGACATATTATCATAGCGACAGATGAACATAAGTCAATTGAAAACACGACATGTGATCTCACATTTCATTTTTATTTTTAATATTTAAATATTAAAAATACTTAGCTATCTGATTATCTATTATAACATTGTTTGTAATTATTTTATGTGGTGTATATGTAAACAATTTTCATTATTTTATTGATTTTTTTACCTATGAATACCGCTGAACTTATATGCCAGGATAAATAAAAAATATAAATAAAAATGAAATAAGAGATCAAATGTCGTGTGTTCAATTGACTTATGGTCATCTGTCGCTATGATAATATGTCACAGTGTTCATTTGTCGTGTGTTAAAATGTGTCTACGTTCATCTGTCGCATGTTAATCTGTCGTTTGTTCAAATGTCGGGGAACCCTATCCGTGGTATAAGTTTATTTCGATGTTTATTTCAACGTTCGCTTTTACAATACATATTTTATCCTCGGATAGTTATCCATGGTTTTATCGTAAATGTTGGTATAGTTTTACACATGAACTGACATATTAGAAAAATCATATTTTAAATTGACGTTACTATAAACAACATCTTTAAGCATGTTTGGGGAAATATTGGGAGATGTCGAAATATTCGACTCAGATAATTCTTATATTGTGGTATATCCGACGCTTCAGTGTCAGCCTCTCGTGAGCAAATATTCATAAAACCGCCCTCTAATAGAATCAAGCCCAAATACCGCCCATGTATAAATATTCATAAGATCACCCTCTACTAGTAGTATTCTATTAGAATCCATACCAAATGCCGTCTCTTTGATAAGCCGCTCGTGTGCGGTGCGGTCTATGTACAACCGCATGCGGTGGCATTGATTGTGATTCATATTTATGTACTGTAATCCCCTGTCACCGCGGAGCTTACGTTCCACTAAAATACTGTGGACAAAAAAGCGCGAGTAATAATATTAAGTGTATACATATTATGTACAGTGGTGGACTGCCAAAATCGTAACAACCAGTTCTCTCAGGAGGAAAATGTCACTGGTACTGGTTAATAACAGGAGTATTTTTTCACTGTATATCAACATTAACAGTTCGCATTTTGAAAAATATATAAATAAATAACAACCGGTTCATTTGACCCGGCTGCAGCTCAACACTGCATATGGACATATACAAAAACAGGCATTATGTGTACATAGTGTAGAAGGGGTGCTACTAGCCAGTTAGATTCGAAGCGCTTAAAGTGCTAGGAGCATACTCCAGCGGCAATCGGCTGTTGCTGTTCATTGATACGCTATTAAAAAATAAATAAAATTATTATTTCACAATTGTGTGTAATCAAATCTGCTGAACAAATACATGGATAACGAGAGATTACTGTACTATTATTATTTCGTATAGCAATGTCTAGGTTTTAGAGATTTTCAGGTCGCGACTAGCGTCCTCTGACATGACCTAACGATTACTTTTTACAGTAGCCGAGACCACCGGTTTTACGTGGCTGTGAAGCATAGCCCATATTTCCGAAAATTAGAGAGATACAGGCACTTATTGTAAAGGATCTGACCCTATGGTTGCAACAGTCAAGTTTTTTTATCATTTTTTCCATACTTGATTGATCTCATGATTCCACACTTTCAAAGCAAGTGAGCTAACCACTACGCTTCTGCAACCACAATTATATAACTGTAATAAAAATACAAATAAATTGTTATAATGGGACATTTATCATATGTCAATTTAATTTGTTTACTGTTGCTGGGTAACAAATAGTGATTCACCAATCAGAGCAAGGGAATAACTTATACTGCCCTTTATCTGAAGTGTCGTTGACCGGATAAGATATTCTGGTGTTTATTCCGATGTTTATCCTGTCCGAGTTTTATCCTAACAATGTAAAAGCGATTTTTTGACTTTATACCGGGAATAGCATTATCCGAGCTTTATCCAACGATTTTGAAAGCGGCCCTTAATTTTATTAGTTCAGTATTTTACCTGAAGGTTCAAGAATTCCATGTTCAGGACCTTCTGGTTCTTAAGTTTCAAGTTCAGGCTGAAATTAATGTTTCAGATTATCATGAAGTCATCACAGAGTATTAAGAGCCTGAATACAGGAACCCAGGAATAACATCAGGTAAAATATTGAACTAATAAATTCAGAGATATACCGAGACTATGACGAACGTGGTCCGAGCTATAGGCATCAATCTTATGAGGCGCCAAACAGAAGGCGACCAAAATTTTTAACAATTGTTTCTTATTGGTGGTTTAGATCTGTTACCGGTTTATCTGTTTACTTATTTTAAATATACGTTAGCTTTGTTCGCTGATGAAATTTCTAATAAGGTACCAACAATTAAAACATTAAATTCATGAACAGATTCATCCGCATGTCCGATTTGAGACGTGTTAGATATTCTTGTCACCGGGAATGTTAAATTTGGTTGACTGATAAGATTGCAATTACAGTGTAGTAAATTTAAGTGGGAGAACAGTTTATTAATTAAATTCAACGAAAATAACCACGCGCATGTTCTGACTTTGAGTTTTTGCTGTAATCTACAAACACGATTGATTTGTTATGAACAGGTTACGTAATTGTCTGAAGGTTACCGCGAAATAACTAGCATCTTGTTAGAAACAGTAACTATTTCATTCGTTAACATTAAAAGCAATATTGAGCAAACGAGTATAGCGGTTGGCAAAAATTGTTCCTTAATTGTTTATAATATGAAAAATAAAACTTGTGCAATAATTTAAATGTATATTGATTTCAATTAAAATGTATTAAAATTATTTTAAATTTCTAAAATATTCAAAGATGATCCTCATACATTTTTTTTTCACTTTTACTTATGGCGCAGTTTTTACTTGACTGACCTTAATATATAAGGGGCAAGTATTGTAATCGCAAAAAAATTCGATGTCGAAATTTTGACTGATGACCACGTTTCAAGGTCCAGGGAATCCAAAAAACCAAGTGCCGTCCGTATGTGTGTGTGTCTGTGTATGTATGTGATTGTGTGTGTCTGTGTCTGTGTGTGTGTCTGTGTGTATACACGATAACTCAAGAACGGTTCAAGTTAGAGAGTTCATTCTGGTTCTAAAAAAATCTACTATCAATTGGGAAGAACCCTATTGTTTTTTTTTTTATGAAGATCTGAAGCCGGAAACGGAAGTTATTCAAATTTAAAATTTTAAAAAATTCGTAACTAGTAAACCTTGAACAAAAAATTGTATAGAACATAATTAGAAGTATTTTTAAAGATATACCTAAACATATTTTATTTATTTATTTTTTAATTTTTTTAAAATTTATTTTTACCGACCGCCAACATATATAAGGGAGGTATTTTGATCATACCGATTTTGACATTTCGAGATTTCGATGGATCTCCACGAATTGAGGTCCCTACATAACCTTTGGACTATTTTTAACATGATGTCTGTCGGTCTGTCTGTCTGTCTGTGTACACGTGCAGAGCAAATTCGGCTGAAAGGATTTTTATGCAACTTCATTGTCACGGGGGGGAACCCTCGGAAAAGTTCCGCAGGTACACCCGCAGGAGGACGAGACAGCGGTAGTGCAAAACCGTCTCGGTGATGTCCTCACTCGTGCGCACTTTACCCTAACTAGCTCAGTCGCGGGTTCTTCCACTATGCGGCTCGGTGTGAAGCACCGGTCAAACGTAAGCGCTCTGAAAAGTAATGGTGACGAAAGGTGTTGTTGAGAGAAAATACGTGGTGGCGTTAGATGATATTTATTGACAATTAGAAAATAGAGAAATGAAATACAAATAGCCAGGTAAACGGGTTACCGGCGCGTAAATAGACAATGGTGAAAAACATGAATAACAAAATATAAACAAACAGACAATGAAATATAAAGAGAACAATAGAAAAATAACAAAGCGAGTTTGAACAAAAATGAGTCAGAAGCTCAGACGTTTGCGGGACGTCTGAGGTAACGACTGGTGATGAGGATTGAGAGGGGAAAAGGGGAAGTTGGAAGCCGGCGAGGCGATAGGTGTCGCCGCGTGTCTTCGCGTCTTCTTTGGTTTGGGCGTCTCGGCGCCGAACAGTTCTACGAAGAGCTGTTGGATCTTCCGTCGTGTAGTTGTTGCGACGCTGGACGTGGTTGTTGATGCGGTTCGTACAGAGACCGATGAGAAAGTGAGTTGGTACGGCGTTGACGGCGTTAGGCGGTAAACCGTCCGACAAAGCGTAGGAGGCGTCCTCGGTGGTGAAAATAGCGATGGAGGCCGAATGGAAGTCTCCGGTGGTGGGTATTGGTCGGTGGTGACCCGTTCCCACGGTATCTTCACGAGGAGCTGATGATTTTGAGGTGCGACAAGCACTGGTTCGATCGGCGTCGCGACGGCGGGCGTCGGGACGTCGGGCGTCGATTTTGTGTTAGACGTCGTTCTGGATTTACGACGGGCGTCTCTGTGGATGGACGGCAGGCGTCGCTGTGTTTGGACGGCGGGCGTCGGTTTAGTGGTGGTTACGCTGGATAGCGTCGGGACGTCGGGCGTCGGACTAGTGAGTGCCGGCTTGATGTGTGGGAACAGCCGAGCTCTGGGGTCCGCACGCTGATGGAGGTACGCCTGTACCTTATTGCTGACGTCTGCGTACGGTTTGACGACGTCTATGGGATACAGATGTCGACGGTAGTAACATCGCTCGACGTAGCGGCGGTGAGCCGCTCGGCCTCGATGTCGGATTGGTGCCAGCGTGGGTGGCGTCGGGACGGCGAGCGTCGTGTTGGTTGAGCGTCGGAGCGGCGGACTTCAACGAAGCGTCGCGACGGCGGGTGTGAAATGTTGAAAGGATGTGAGGTTTATCGACGTGAAGTTAAAGTTCGCGTAAAAATAATGAAAAGGATTCTAAGTTAAAGTTGACAAAAATGATTCTAAGTTAAAGTTGACAAAAATGATTCTAAGTTAAAATAATTCGAAAAAACGGCAAACACATTTACAAAAATATACACAAAATAATACAAGTCCCAGAATCGAGACACACTGAACATATTTCGGCGTAAAGCCAGAGGCAAAGAGCCTATTGATGATTTCGGCGTATAGCCAGAGGCAAACAGCCTATTGATGAGGTGAGCTTGTGAGAAACTGCCGTTTGATAGAAAATCACTCGTCTTTTATACAATTCTGAGGAATTTGCAAGGAGAGGGAAAGTTATGCTATTGGTTTGGAAATATGTAGTAGGGTAGCGAAATGCGCAGTTCCAAGTGCGCAATTCGCGGTAAAGACCGTGAATTACGTGGAATAAAGTAGATCCGCGGGTCTCAATCGATGGCGCGAATCATGACGATTCCAACGATAGGTGATAGTGTGGGGTGGGAGGCACCCCACACGAGATATCGCGAGAAGCGCGAAATATCTCCTGCAACAATTCCTCCCCCATGATTCACGCGCATCGTTGAGAACCGTGATCGTAGACATCGTATATATAAACACAATATTCTTAAAATTACGCGTACTACGCAGAGTACTGAAAAAATTAAGAAAGAAAAGGTAGCGATAAGAATAACATATGAAAAACAGTACATACATAATAAAAAGCGAAAAAATGTTTTTGAAAAAATAATGCACTGAAAGTGTCGTAGGACAAGTATCGTCTGCACTGTATAAAGCGTCTTGCAATGTTTTGTTTGTTACACTCACTGGGGTAGCACGTTTGTGTCTATGGGGTGAGCGTGATGAGGGGGTTAGGCACTGGTGGAAGGTCCCGGTGTTGGTGACGGGGCATCCAGCTCGTCGTCGGGGGGGGGGTCTTCTTCCATGGTGTCTAACGGAGAGCGTGGTTCGTCTTCGGGCGAGACGGGACGTGGAGCGGGCTTCACATCGTAAGCCGGAACACGGACGGGTGTTCCGTCTCTGTCGACGGTGTAGACGCGTCCGGAGTGCAGCTCTCTGATGGTGTATGGCCCTAGCCATTTTGGGTGAAATCCGGCATGGAATTGCCGCTTGGCATCGGATTGCGGATGTGAACGGATCATCACTTTTCCGCCGATGTCGTGTGGTTCTGGGGCTTCGCCCCCGGCATATCGGGTTTGATACCGGAGCGTATGTTGGCGGATGTCGTCCAGACGTTCCGCGCGTTCCTCCTGGAAGTCCGGAGGTTGGTCAGGTCGCTGCAGGCTACGGTCCCCTGGCAGTGGGAGCTCATACCCTAGCAGAGCTTGACTGGGTGAGCAGCCGGTTGCTGCGTTGCATCTTGTTCGGAGATCGCGTAGTACGGCGGGGAGATGTAGCGCCCACTTGGTGTGTGGCTGTCCCTGCATCCGTACTCGGAGTCCCTTCTTTATCTCCTGGTTCCGTCTCTCGACCGGGTTCGCCCGTGGGTGATATATCCCGGTGAAGTGGGCCTCTGCGCCCCATCTGCGGCAAGCTCTCTCCCATCGGTAGCTTTTGAACTGCGGGCCGTTGTCGGAGAGTACCACTTTTGGATATCCGAACCGGTCGAAGACGTTTTCTTCGAGGAGTTTTATGATGATGTGGGCGCGAGGCTCTCCGGTTGGAAACGCCTCTACCCATTTGGTGAATGTGTCCGTGGCCACGAGTATATAAGACCTTCCCGATGCGGTCTTAGGATAAGGACCCATCAAGTCAACGGAAACTGTGTGCCACGGAGCGATTGGTGCTCGCGGTTTGAGCGGTGCTGCAGGCCTATTAGCGCCTGGCTTGTGAGCTGCGCACGTTAGGCAGCGTTGTATGTAGCGGCGTACATAATTTTTAACATCTGGCCATAGATATCGTTGCGCTATGGCGCGATGTGTCTCTTCGCGGCCCGGATGGCCGGCTTTGTCGTGGTGTGCTTCCAGCACCTTCCACCGCATGTCAAACGGCACGTAAAGCGGGTTTTGCTGTCCCGGTGGGGCTATAAACCAGAGTAGGCCGTCCCTCTCTATAAGAGCTTCATGGTAGGCCGCGTTCTCTTGGTTCATCGGTTCGCGGAGCTTCTCCAGGCATTCACGTGTCCGGTCATCCTGACCCTGACACTCCTGGATCTGATCGGGGAGAGGTATCTCGCCGAACAGCGCATTGATGTGCCCGCGCTCGGGCGGCAACAAGCGTTCCGATTCTTCGTCGGGTGTTTTCCCGTCGTCTGGCTGTCTTGACAGTGCGTCTGCGAGTTCGTTTTCTCGCCCTGGGCAGTGTTTTAGTGTGAAGTCAAACTCTTGCAGTATGAGAGACCACCGCAAGAGTTTGGCCTTGTCTGATTTGAAGCGATGAAGCCACGTTAGCGCCGTGGAGTCAGTGATGACCGTGAAGTGCCTTCCTTCCAGGAGAGGCCGGTATCTTTTGACTGCCCAGACGAGCGCTAAGCACTCCTGTTCGTTGATATGGTAGCGTCTTTCAGTGTCTGTGAGACGGACACTACCATAACTGATGATGCGGCGCTTCTCGCCGTCTTGCTGAAAGAGTACGGCGCCTAAGCCGTGTCCACTCGCATCCGTCTGCAGTGAATACGGTAAGTCCGCTGAGGGTCTGTGTAATTGTAGTGGCTTTTGGAATGCGATCTTGATGTTGTTGAGCGCGGTCTCTGCTTCAAGTGTCCACTTGAACGGCTTCTTTGTCGAAAGAAGCGCAGTGAGCGGCGCGCTGATACTCGCGAAACCTCCGATGTAGTCCCGCACCCAATTACACAGCCCTAAGAACTGTCTTAGTTCTTTCCTTGTTTTCGGCGTCTTAGCCTCTGTCACTTGAGTCAAGTGCTTCTCAAGCGGTTGCGTGCTGTCCTCGGAAATTGTGTGTCCGAGATAGGTGATTCGGCTCTTGCCAAACTCGCACTTCTCTGGTGCGAGGCGTAGCCCGTGTTGCTGTAGGCGCTCGAACACCATCGCTAGGTGTCGTATATGTTCCTCGTGCGTTTTTGAAAACACGATTATGTCGTCCAAGTATACTTTCGTGAATTTGTGCAGACTTCCTGCCAGCACTTCCTGGGACATAAGGCGTTGAAACGTAGAGGGGCTGTTGCGAAGACCAAACGGCATTACATTGAATTGGTAATGCCCTCCGTCCGGTGTTGAGAAGGCGGTAGCCGCCTTGGAACCTGAGTGCATCGGGATCTGCCAGTATCCCGACTTCAGGTCCAATGAAGAGAACACGCGCGCCTCCCCGAGGTCGCGCAGTGTATCTTGGATAATCGGCATCGGCGACGGTTCGCTGACGGTCGATTCGTTGAGTTTCCGGTAGTCAATACAGAAGCGCGGCGATCCATCCTTCTTCTGTACTATGACTACCGGGCTTGAGTATGGAGACGTGGACGGGGATATGATGCCCGTCTCAAGCATCTCTTCTACTTGTTCTTGGATGCTCTGACGCTTGGCGTCGCTAACTCGATACGGCGGCGTGCGGATGGGGTTGTCGTGTTTCAACACGATGCGGTGCTGAACGGTCCTGGTGCCGGCGTAGTGTCTACGGCTGTCGGTCACTTCCGGAAATTTTTGAAATATTTCATGGAACTGTTCCATGAGTTCCTGCGGGAAGCCGTGATCGAGGTCGCTTGCGTTGAGCGGTAATGGTTTATCCGCATCAGTAGCCTGGTCTGCGGCTAGCCAAAACGCGGTGTGTCGCTGACCGGTGCCGAAGTGCACACAGCGGCGAGCGATATCGAGTGTAGCTTGCTGTTGTACAAGCCATGGGTAACCCAGGATGCCATCTACTCGCAAGTTCTCGCACACGAGGAAGGTTCCGTGGGTTGTGAGGCCATCTATTTCCACTTGCACGGTTTCCTCTCCAGAGGTCTTCATGCTGTGGCCTTCCGCGGCCAGTGGTATAGATTGCTGTGTTGATCCGTGTGTACTAGCGATGCTAGCACGTATGCAATTATACGCGGCTGCTGTATCTAGCAGTGCGTGAGTTTCGC
This sequence comes from Liopterus haemorrhoidalis, assembly GCA_963971575.1. Lineage (NCBI taxonomy): Eukaryota > Metazoa > Arthropoda > Insecta > Coleoptera > Dytiscidae > Liopterus > Liopterus haemorrhoidalis. The sequence continues at coordinate 78,105 of CAXASN010000031.1, forward strand.
GTCCGTTAATTTTCGCATTAATTAACGGGAGCGTTGCGCCTGTTATTGCGTGAAGGGCTAGTCCGTCCACTATGCCCTCTACGCGTTTTTTGGCGGTTGTTGTTGTGATGATGTTGAAGGTTGTGGAGCGCTGTTGCCGGTGGGCGAGACAGGAGCTCGTGGAGGGGTATTCCGTCTAGGAATAAGACAGTCGGCTTGCCAGTGGTCTCCCTGGCAAAAACGACAAGGGTGCGGCGGTTTTGCCGACCCCGAAGCGGTATAATTAGGTTTGGCCTGAGAAGGCGGAGAGTATGCTTGAGCGCGCACAGGCGGTGGCGCATAAGGATAGGATTGTGCGCGCAAAGGCGCAGGAGCTTGCGGTGGTGCGCGCGAGGTATGCGGCACGTAGGGGCTAGATTGTGTGCGCGTGGATTGCGGCACATAGGCGGGCGCGCGCTGCGATGACGGCGCGATCGGCGGGATGTACGCTCGTGATGATTGAGCGACAGTACGATGGTCCTGTTGAGCCTCGTCAAGGATAGTGACGAGGTCGAGTAACTCATCGAACGAGGCTAGGGTACGTTGTGCGAGCGCGAACCTGAAGTCTGGTCGCATGAGACTGATTGTCGCTAACAACAATTCAGTCTCCGTAGATGCGCAGCGATGTGCTAGCGTCATCTTCCTCGCCACAAAATCCCTGCCTGGTTCACGTGGGCCCTGAGGATCCGTCAACATGGTAATGTTGAGGCGGGCCTTAGCATCAGGGCCGTTGAAACGGTCGAGAAAACGTTTCCTGAACGTTTCCCACTCCATGGAGATGTTGGCGAGAGGCTCATACCAGCGTCTCGCCTCCCCAGTGAGGTTGTCCGCAACATCTTCCAGGAAATCTTCCTTGATAGTTCCAATGTCGCGAAAATACTTCTCAATTTTCGCGAGAAAACGAGCAGGATCCTCGTTCAGTTTCCCGGAAAATTTCGGAGCTTTAGATGAAGAAGAAGAAGGGCGCCAACGAGACTCTAGATGATTAGCCAGTCCGTCTCGTAGGAGCATGGCTAATTGTTGGACCGAATCTTGGTCAGGGGAATTGTTATTTGAAGATGTATTGATGGAGAGACGCTCGGCGTCTTCCATCCTCGAGAGACGCTTAGTTTGGCGTTTAGCCGGCATAGTGAGCGGAATTTTATCCAAGCGTCGAACTTGGATCGTAGGTACGAAAGCCCCACGGAGCGGGCGACAAAATGTCACGGGGGGGAACCCTCGGAAAAGTTCCGCAGGTACACCCGCAGGAGGACGAGACAGCGGTAGTGCAAAACCGTCTCGGTGATGTCCTCACTCGTGCGCACTTTACCCTAACTAGCTCAGTCGCGGGTTCTTCCACTATGCGGCTCGGTGTGAAGCACCGGTCAAACGTAAGCGCTCTGAAAAGTAATGGTGACGAAAGGTGTTGTTGAGAGAAAATACGTGGTGGCGTTAGATGATATTTATTGACAATTAGAAAATAGAGAAATGAAATACAAATAGCCAGGTAAACGGGTTACCGGCGCGTAAATAGACAATGGTGAAAAACATGAATAACAAAATATAAACAAACAGACAATGAAATATAAAGAGAACAATAGAAAAATAACAAAGCGAGTTTGAACAAAAATGAGTCAGAAGCTCAGACGTTTGCGGGACGTCTGAGGTAACGACTGGTGATGAGGATTGAGAGGGGAAAAGGGGAAGTTGGAAGCCGGCGAGGCGATAGGTGTCGCCGCGTGTCTTCGCGTCTTCTTTGGTTTGGGCGTCTCGGCGCCGAACAGTTCTACGAAGAGCTGTTGGATCTTCCGTCGTGTAGTTGTTGCGACGCTGGACGTGGTTGTTGATGCGGTTCGTACAGAGACCGATGAGAAAGTGAGTTGGTACGGCGTTGACGGCGTTAGGCGGTAAACCGTCCGACAAAGCGTAGGAGGCGTCCTCGGTGGTGAAAATAGCGATGGAGGCCGAATGGAAGTCTCCGGTGGTGGGTATTGGTCGGTGGTGACCCGTTCCCACGGTATCTTCACGAGGAGCTGATGATTTTGAGGTGCGACAAGCACTGGTTCGATCGGCGTCGCGACGGCGGGCGTCGGGACGTCGGGCGTCGATTTTGTGTTAGACGTCGTTCTGGATTTACGACGGGCGTCTCTGTGGATGGACGGCAGGCGTCGCTGTGTTTGGACGGCGGGCGTCGGTTTAGTGGTGGTTACGCTGGATAGCGTCGGGACGTCGGGCGTCGGACTAGTGAGTGCCGGCTTGATGTGTGGGAACAGCCGAGCTCTGGGGTCCGCACGCTGATGGAGGTACGCCTGTACCTTATTGCTGACGTCTGCGTACGGTTTGACGACGTCTATGGGATACAGATGTCGACGGTAGTAACATCGCTCGACGTAGCGGCGGTGAGCCGCTCGGCCTCGATGTCGGATTGGTGCCAGCGTGGGTGGCGTCGGGACGGCGAGCGTCGTGTTGGTTGAGCGTCGGAGCGGCGGACTTCAACGAAGCGTCGCGACGGCGGGTGTGAAATGTTGAAAGGATGTGAGGTTTATCGACGTGAAGTTAAAGTTCGCGTAAAAATAATGAAAAGGATTCTAAGTTAAAGTTGACAAAAATGATTCTAAGTTAAAGTTGACAAAAATGATTCTAAGTTAAAATAATTCGAAAAAACGGCAAACACATTTACAAAAATATACACAAAATAATACAAGTCCCAGAATCGAGACACACTGAACATATTTCGGCGTAAAGCCAGAGGCAAAGAGCCTATTGATGATTTCGGCGTATAGCCAGAGGCAAACAGCCTATTGATGAGGTGAGCTTGTGAGAAACTGCCGTTTGATAGAAAATCACTCGTCTTTTATACAATTCTGAGGAATTTGCAAGGAGAGGGAAAGTTATGCTATTGGTTTGGAAATATGTAGTAGGGTAGCGAAATGCGCAGTTCCAAGTGCGCAATTCGCGGTAAAGACCGTGAATTACGTGGAATAAAGTAGATCCGCGGGTCTCAATCGATGGCGCGAATCATGACGATTCCAACGATAGGTGATAGTGTGGGGTGGGAGGCACCCCACACGAGATATCGCGAGAAGCGCGAAATATCTCCTGCAACATCATATTTAAGCTTCTGCCATCAATGGCACGAGTTGATAAACTTTTGGTAAAAATCGGTAGACTAGAAATGGGAGTTTACTCGTGTCGACTTTAAGATTTTTGTGAATATTTCACAACAGAAAAATATTTCGAAAAAATTTATTGAACAAAAGTTGCTATAAAAGCAATAATTATTAACTTTAATATGAGATGTTTTTTGATAAAACGAAAAATTGCGAATAATTTTTGTAAAATTTTTCGAAATATTTCAAAATAAGACAGAAGTCTCAATTTTTTCATATTTATATGTAAAGTTTCCATGATCATGATAAATAATACTATATCTCTGTTAGAAAATATTAGGTCAAGTTATTTCTACTCTTCTGCTAGAATGTAATTTATATAAGTACTTTATGATGGCGGTCGGTCTTGTGGTGGCCACAGCTGATTTTTTTACTTGTCCGACCTTAATATATAAGGGACAAGTATTGTAATCGCGAAAATTTTCGATGTCGAGATTTTGACTGATGACCACGTTTCATGGTTCAGGGAATCCAAAAAACCTATTTTTGAAGTGCCGTCCATATGTCTGTGTGTGTGTGTGTAAACGATAACTCAAGAACGGTTTAACTTAGAGAGTTCGTTCCGGTTCTAAAAAATTCTCCTAATATTTGGGAAGAACCTTATTGTTTTTTTATGAAGATGCGAAACCGGAAACGGAAGTTATTAAACTCTAAATGTTAAAAAAATTCGTAGCTAGTAAACCTTGGACAAAAATTTGTACAAAACATAATTTGATGTATTTTTGAAGATTTATTTATTTATTTATTTATTTTTGTATGGGAGGGCAAGTCTAGCGGAGGTATCCCATAGCCACTGGTTTTTACTCGTCATAGTACTCGTTACGTATCTGAATAAAATTAAGACGAATTATTACAAAATTGGCATAACACAAATTCAGGTTCAAAACTTTGGTCTTCACCTGCATTTGTAAAAATGTATGGTACTTCTACTGGAGGTATAAAATTTTCTGGTTCTTCAAATTCATTTGTTGTTTCTGTTTCTTCTACTGGAGTTGTATTTATGTCGGGTTCATTAGTTTCCGGAGTTATAACTTCTGGTTCTTGAATGTCAGGTTCTTTAACCTGTGGTTCTTCTACTGGAGTTGTATTTATGTCGGGTTCATTAGTTTCCGGAGTTGTAACTTCTGGTTCTTGAATGTCAGGTTCTTTAACCTGTGGTTCTTCTACTGGAGTTGTATTTATGTCGGGTTCATTAGTTTCCGGAGTTGTAACTTCTGGTTCTTGAATGTCAGGTTCTTTAACCTGTGGTTCTTCTACTGGAGTTGTATTTATGTCGGGTTCATTAGTTTCCGGAGTTGTAACTTCTGGTTTTTGAATGTCAGGTTCTTTAACCTGTGGTTGTTTTACTGCAGGTGAATACATGTCGGGTTCTTTAGTTTCATGTGTTACATTTTCAGGTTCTGCAGAACCTGAACTGAAACCTGTAACTGAAGGTAAAATTTCTTCTGTTACCTGTTCTGTAGTTGCATGTTTTTCATTTTCTGGTGTGAGAACTTCCGGTTGTTTAATCTCGGGTGAATTAGTTTCTGGTTCTGTAGGTGTAACATCTGATGATGTTTCAAGTACAGATTGATTAGAGCTATAATCCGTTGTCATTTGTGATGTGGTCGAACTTTTATTTTCGTTTCCGTTCGCATTTATTGTGGTTGTAGTCGTATTTGTTGAGCCAATATTAGGAGGTTCAGAAGTAGTCGAATTGAGTAGATCTGTATCTTCTCTTCGGAACGAATTAGATCGTCGGTTAGAGGGTAATGGATTGTCGGAACATGCACCAGTGTAGACACAATACCATCCTTCGCCGCTAGCCGTGCACACACATACGCGACATTTGTTAAGTAATATACTGCTGCTCATACACGTAGTCTTCGTCGCTGGAAACAAAAGAAAAAATTGATGTGAAGTATGAATTTTCACACATTTCAGGGTTTCGCAGGTATTTACCCAGCAAACATTTTTATACGGGCCAGTACTGGTAAAGCACATACTCCCCGGCATTGAAAGTAATGGGCCAGTACCCCGGTGTCCCCGGGGCCGTTACTGGCCCATTGATGTATCAGTTGCTGGCCCAGCAACGGTAAAGTGCAAAATAATCGCATTAGTTCCAAGATTTATTTCTGATGGTTTTAAGTAAAAAGTATGAGTGAAGAAGAGTGCTTATAAAATGCTGGTAAAGTACTTCGTATAGGCGGAATGCGAAATACAAATGTGAAGTACATTATTAATACTGGCGTTGCACTTACTTTTGGTGCCAGTAATTTACCAGCATAGAAGCAGTTTGCCAGCATTCGGCCGTTAGTTGAATGTTTGCTGGGTAGTAAGTGAATAATGATTATTTGGGATGCCAAAACAAATTTTATATTAAAATATTTTTTTGTTAATTTTAATTCGAACGCCTAATACCATTATTTAGGTTTCTAAATATGTGCAGTATTTTTTTTTTATATAGCACGGTTCATTAAGAATTTTAAAAATTGCGCCTATGGCTTCCATTGGTTGTTATAAGTTCCGCCCCTCTGATTTCGTGTACATTGAAACGGAATTAAATTATAATTTAAACAATTTCCACTGGTTATTTAATTTACGCATTTAAAAATTAAATGCAACATTTGCCAAAATATAACTAGAATTTTGAAAAAATAATTTAAACAATATAAAAATTAAAAAAAAAAACAAAAAATAATAATGTCTCTTCTCGCAGGGTTCGATCCCTTTCGGATCGAGTTACTTGGGTGTATCGCCAGCGTTTAAACCACTACACCAGCATACACGTTACAGTGTAGCGTGTTACAAAGCTATAACTTTACATTATTAGCAAAAAATCACAAAAAATGCGTTTTTTTCCAAAAACGTAATCTGATCAAAAATTCCTGTTGTACTATTCCGGTTCACACAAATGTACATTACTTAGAATTTTTTCAGATTTTTAGTTTAAACCATCTGGGCTACAGGGTGTGGGACAATTTTTTTTTGCATAATTTTGGTAAAAATCGCGTCAAAATAATTTATTTTGCAAAAATAAAATTTTGATCGTTAATCCACGTACTAAGGACTTTCATTTGATACCCTACTCAGAATTAAAAAAAAATATTTTTTTTTCAATGAGCACATATTTGTTTATATTTTTAGGGGGATATGTTTTTTAGATGTTTTAGTATTTTTCCTATGTACGGGTCAAAGAGTTGTATAAGCATGCCAAATTTCAACTCTCTAGGTTTAGCCGTTTGGCTACAATTTTTACCGAACAGACAGACGACATAATGACGGTATAAGGGTTTTTTGGTCATACCTACAAAACCTTAAAAATTGATGTGAAGTATGAATTTTCACACATTTCAGGTTTTTGTAGGTATTTATTTCATTTATTTATTTATTTATTTATTTATTTATTTATTTTTGGGTGGTCAAACAGAACGAAGTTCCTATAGACCTCCACAGAATACAAAATAACAAAAATTGTGCATAAATATTACAGCGATACAATATAAAAAATATTTTAACTGTATTTTACAAAAAGAAAGAAAATAATATAAGTAACAGTTTTAAATAAATGTCAGTTTAGTATTAGTTAACGTATGGAAAAAACTCTAGTCGTTAAATAAGAATCGACTTGTTTTTTGAATGCAAAAAACGATAAGAAAAATATGTCGCTGTTGTTAAAACAAGAATTGAAAGTGAACATTATTCTATTTAGAGGTGAATTTTGTCGCATGTTGGTTTGAGAGTCGGGTGTATAAATAGTATATTATGTAACGAGCATGGAATGATGGTCATTTCACACGAGTATGCAAGTTGCGCCACAAGCCGCAGGCGAGTGAGAAATGACTATTCCATGCAAGTTTCATACTATACTTTTTCCACGACTATAACTTTATTAATTATTTAATTTTTACTCAGTTCTCTTTAAAAACGAATAATAATTTTACATCTGCTTTCAACTTATTTATTACGTTGCCTAGCAACGGTCGGCCATTGCTGTTTAACCTATAATGGCTGCAACTTATAACTTGTTTTGTTATAAAAATACATATAAATTTGCGTACTTTACTTATGCTGAATATTAAACACTACATTAGTACAATTATTTAAAACTATTCTTGGGGAATTATTACTAGTAAAAGTTTCAGTTAATGTTACATTATTTTGATTTTCTACTACTTTAGAGTTAATAATTTGATTTTCATCCACTTTGGAAGTTGATGCGATGCTATTTGAATTTATAGAGTTTAAAATTTTATTGGCAACATGAAATTTGTTTTCTATCGATTCATCGATATATCCCTCTGCCACTGTTGTCGATTTCCAACCACCATGTCTTTTCAACGATGTTTTGTCTTCACCCGTATCAATTAGGATTGTCGCTGAAGATCTGCGGAAACAGTGACCGGTATATAATAATGGATTTAGAATTTACAAGAATATTTCAATTTCTTTTCCCATTCTTCCCAATTTATTGATACCCACTCTCTGGACTGTACATTTTCCTTTCTGATAGTTCAGAAAAAAATAGTAGTTTTTAACATTGATTGGGCGAAGATCCATATATTTTTTTAAAATATCATAAAAATTTCCTGATATTGTGAATTTTCGGGGTCTTTTTGTTTTTGTATTGGGTAATGTAATTATAACAGCAGAGCCCAAATCTTCTATATTAGATGTTGTTAACTGATATAGTTCGTGCTTTCGATAAGCACCCATAATACCCATTATCAATGCAACCTATAAAAGAATAGAAATAAATACCATAACCTACATCACAAAATATAGTTTTTAATTATTTTTAGAGACGTGTCATGCCAAAATAATGTTTTATAAACATTTGTATTAATGTACTTGTTGATAAAATAGTAAAACAGGTTCACAAAATATTGTAAAACATATTTATTCCTATAATTTCACTTTCACAGCTATGTAACAATAACATCAGGTACCCTTTACCTACGTTCCAAAATTCAACACCGCGGCGCTACGATCTTAAATTTATTTCCCTGTACAACAAAATTCATTTCAGAGTGTTCACGTAATTTCTGATAAACTTTTTGTGCGTATTTTGTACTTTTAAAACTAAATTTGTGCATACGAGTAATAATTCATCTGTTCAATTGGTATTGATGCAAAATGTAAGTACATATTGTTCTTGAACATCTGTGTTTTAGAATCTTTTAGAATCTTGTTTATTTTTCAGAGACATTTTGTACCGTTAGGTATACCATAAACATGAGTCGTTCTCTAGATATGTACTTGAGTGGTAACTACCCTTGAAGCCGACCGAACCTTTTTTACTTACATTTTATAATACTAAATATCACTTCAGTAACAGCATTCATACAGCAAACAACTACAGTTTCGCGCATTTCTAAATTCATGTTTTTCAAGTTAATTATCACTCAGACATTTTTTCATAGTGTATTTTTATTTAAATTTCTTTTTTGTATCTTTAACAACATGTTTAATTTTAATTTATGTTCGATGTGTAAAACTTATGACAATAATCATTTAATAAAACTATAATTTGAACTTCATAAGTGTTTTTGTGAGAAAGTGCGCACATTAGCCCGAACACATATAATATTTATTATGAAAGTTATGTTATGAAATACATTGATACCCATTTGGGGCTCGTGGCACGTGCCACTCTGAAAATACAGTACTACCCAGTTGTATGTGAGTAATTATTTTTTTCAGTTTTTATTTCAATATGGCTGCTAACAAATATTTTTGTATTCGAGATATTGAAGAATTATTCGAAAATGATGATTTTTTGAAGATTTAGAAAGACACACTATTGATACTGTTGAATTGCCACCCGATAATATTGATATAGTATCAGATTTTGAAGACCTTGATGGTGATATTTTAGAAGACACCGTTCCGCAACACGTCCCTGGTCAACTAGAGGTACACTCAAGTGCTTTAGAAGATAATCAAAAATCTAAATATCCAAGGAGTGATTGGAAGGAGCGGGATGCTGACTTTTCCAACATTGTAAATCAATGTAACAATGTTTCTGTTTTAAAATCTAGTGATATTCAAAATATGAAAAACAAAACACCTGTTCAAATATTTGAAGAATTTTTCGACGAAAATTTGTTACAATAAATAGTGAAGCAAAGTGTAATTTTCGCTAAACAAAACAACTGTCATAATGTTACACTTTCAACAAATTGTGTCCTTTCAAATCTTATAAAATAATGAAAAAGGAAACACTTGGAGCATATGATTATCGTTATAATGAAAATAATGATATTTTTGCGTTGATTTGGAATGACAATAACTGTGTCAATATTATCAAATTATTTAGGACTAGAGCCCATGGCTAAAGTTAAAAGGTATTCTAAAAAAGAAAAGAAAAAATGTCAAGCGGATAGGCCAAATGCGGCAATATAACAAGTACATGGGTGAAGTTGATAAATTATACTGGAAAATTCAGAAATATCGCACCAAATTTAGGGGCAAGAAATTGTACTTTCCTCTTTTTACAAACGCTGCGATTGTCAACGCCCACGCCCTTCATAATGTTGTAAATGATAACGTATCGTTATTAGACTTTAGACGCATTTTATTATTTTTTAAATAAAATTGAAAATTATTGCAAGAGCGTATATGAAAATAGATTCATTATCCAATCCTAAGGTTTCCGGAAGACCAAGTTCCAGTAGAGTAAGGAAATCATGTATACCTGAAGATTAGGTTTGATCCCATTGGACATATATTGGAAAGAAATCAGGATGGAAAGCAAAGAAAATGCGTATTGTATTTCTGAAGACGGTTTCATAACCCGAAATACATATCAAATAAACTTGTTTAATTCTTTGAAACTAACCGAGTGTTTTATTATCTTTTCCTGTTAAAAAATATGAAATAAAAAAAAAACAAGCCCTATGTGAAGATCCGGAAACTGATAATAACAGCAACCCCAAAATAAAATGGAACGTGAAAGAAGCTGATTAGGACCTATACAGACACCTATACTATCCAAGGAAACCAGAAACATAAATATCACCGAAACTGACGAAGCTGATATGATTATAGATAAATTTTCAAAAATAATGTATCATGCAGCAGAGCAGGCAATAGATATTAAGGAATCACACGCCCCAAAAAGAACAATCCCCTGGTGTAACAAAAATTGTCACGATGCAATAAAAGCAACAAAAAAATCGTACTACAAATGTTGCAAACATAAAACCATTGACAACCTAATTGCTTTTAAACAAAATAAAGCCATTTCCAGAAGAACAATCAGACAAGCCAAAAAGAATCGTGGCAAAATTTCATTTCAACGCTGAATAAAGACACGCCACTCAAGCAAATATGGACAACAATTGTGAAAATCAAAGGAGGAAAAAGAAAACTTCACATCAAATCATCACTGTTGAAAAACGGCAATAACAAAATCACCCACCCACAAGATATTGCTAATCTCATAGCTGACAGTTTCGAAAGACCGACTAGTGACGCAAACTACACGCCAGATTTTCTACATCACAAAGAAGATGTAGAAAAAGAAAATATCAACATCACACCAAATACTGATCCTATCAACCATTGCCATTGCCATTCGCTAATCAAGAACTGGAGCAAATAATAAAAGAGCTAAAAAACAAGAGTAGTCCAGGCCCAGATAGTATACCATTTGAACTAATTAAAAATACTCCCAACGAAGCAAAAATGGTACTACTAAAAATCTATAACCATATCTGGACCAAAAACATATACCCGATAAACTGGAACACAGTTGAAGTGATCCCAGTTCCAAAACCAGGAAAAGGCCCGACCCTACCCAGTAACTACAGACCAATAGCTCTCTCAAACAGTCTATGCAAGGTAATGGAGAAGATGATAAACAAAAGGCTTACGTGGTTTCTCGAAAAGAATAATATCCTCAATATAAATCAATCTGGTTTCAGACGTGGACACTCAACTAATGACCAAATCTTAAAACTTACGAACGAAATTCAGAAAGCCGTAGCAAGAAATGAACATCTCATTGCCATATTTTTTGACATTGAGAAAGCTTATGATGCAACATGGAAAAGATATATTCTACAGTCTCTTTTAAATTGCAAATTAAACGGTAACATACTTCATTTCATCAACAACTTCATTGATAACAGAAAATTTAAAGTCAGAGTCAACAACAATTTATCAGACATAAAAATCCAGAAAAACGGTATTCCACAAGGCTCCACTCTCAGCGTAACATTATTTCTACTTGCAATTAATAAAATCTCCGAAAATATCAAACATCCTATAAATATTTCACTATTTGCTGACGACTTAGCAATCTACATTCGAGGGAAAAATCCAGCTGCGTCAGGAAAACTGCTCCAAAACGCAATAAAAAAAACTAGAAGAATGGTCAAAGAACACAGGGTTCAAATTCTCTGAAAATGAAGCGATTCATTTTAAGAAAATAAGAAGGATACACCAAAACCCAATATTACACATAAACAACAAAATAATAAAAAACGATTGCAGTAAAAGATTAAATATTATTAAAACTACAAGCCACTTTGACTGGGGAGCGGACAAACAGACACTTCTGACTATATATAAAACTATTGTAAGACCTAAATTAGATTACGGATCAATAGTACACGGATCAGCTAAAAAAACTATATTAAAAAAATTAGACACTATACAAAACACCGCGCTAAGGTTGGCAACAGGAGCTTTCCGAACAAGTCCCGTAGAAAGCATACTGAACGAATCTGGGGAGGTTCCACTCAATATGAGACGAAAGCAACTACTCACAAACTACGCAATAAACCTAGCAACACATCCAAACCATCCAACATTTAACAGCCTATTCAAAATAAATCAAAATATCCTAAATATCCAAGACGAAACCTTACTACAAAAACAAATCATTGAATACCTCTCAGCATTAAACATACAATTTCCAAAACTCCAAAAATATCTAATCCACAACACTCCCCCCTGGGCACTTACAACACCCAAATTCGATTTATCACTTCACCGTCTTAAAAAAGAAGCTACTTCACGTCTCACATACCAAAATAAATATGAAGAAATCTGCTCCAGAATCCAACCAACCAAGATAATTTATACAGACGCATCCAAGAAGGAAAACCACGTTGGGGTTGCCCAAGTAACAGCTGAAACCACAACATCTTCAAGATTACCTACTACTGTATCCATAGAAACAGCTGAAGAATTAAGTATTTACATGGCACTACAATCTATAACTGCTAATAACCACAAAATAGCAATTTGCTCAGACTCGATAGCCGCATTAAACAACATTCAAAACATGCAAAGTAAAAAGTCAACTATAATAAAAATATGTACAAGAAGAGATCCACAAACTATCAAAATTTCACCAAAATAAAATATACCTAGTATGGATTCCAGGTCATACAGGCATTGACGACAACGAACAAGCTGACAACGCAGCAAAAGAAGATACAAGCCCAGTACAAAATATCCCCATACCAGCAACAGACTTTAAGAATGCTCTCAAAGACATTACAGTACAATACAAAAAAAAGTGCATGGCTCAATATCGACCCAAATAGGAACAAATTACGAAGTATCAAGAAAGACATAAAAGTATGGTACCTGGAAAAAGGACGAAAAATACAGACATTAATGACAAGACTGCGCATTGGACACTCAAGACTCACCCACACGTACCTATTCAACAGAGAAACCCCCCTCGGTGTGAAAATTGCGACGTGCTATTGACCATAGAACATATCTTCCGAATGTGAATCATACAACTATTCAAGAACCAAATTCAATATCCCCAACAACATCACAACAGCCTTACAAAACAACCCAGACAGTACCACTAACATCATCGCTTAGTTACTTAAGTAAATTATGTCGCTTACTTACTTAAGCGACATAAAACTACTAAAACAAATCTAGATCTAAATATTACTATATTAAAATTGTGTAATACAATTATAAGTCAATTATAAGTGTTTAATGTTAAAATTTATAAGTTAATTGTAAGTGTTTAATATGTAATATGTCATAATTATAATATATAAGACGCTAAAAGCCTAGCAGTTGAAGCGTCTCTAAATAAAAATTAAATAAAAAAAAGCCCTATGTGGCATGATGGGCTAATTTATAAAATGATAGATAAAAAATTTCCATCTTACTTAATAAAAGTAATCCAGTTATATCTTAAACACAGAACCTTTAGCGAAAACGTGAATAACACACAATTTTCCGAAAAAATTATAAAAGCCGGGGTTCCCCAGGGATCAATCTTAGGCCCATTTTGTATTAATGACATTCCAAAAATTAAAAATACCCATATAGCACTTTACGCAGATGATACTGCCGTCTATACAGACTCCTGGCGTCTTGACACTATATCGAATCGTTTATCTGAGAGTGCATTTAAAATAAATAAACACTTTACTAAGTGGAAAACAAAATTAAATAACAATAAAACGAAAGCTATTATTTTTACTAAAAGAAGACCAAATAACTTACCCACAATCAATTTTAATAACAGAGAAATAGGCTTGCAAAAATCTGTAAAATATTTAGGGGTCAAGTTAGACACCAAACTAAATTTCAGCGAGCGTATTAAAACAATTTGTAACAAGGCTCTACAGGCAATATTTCAATTATATCCCATTTTTAACAAAAAATCAAAATTAAGTGTTAAAAACAAAATTTTGATTTATAAAATGTGCATAAGGCCAATAATGACTTACGCGTGTCCAGTATGGAGTAATACCAGTAAAACAAACATTAAACAGTTGCAAACTATGCAAAACAGATGCCTAAGGATAATTGGTGATTACCCACGCTGGACACGGGTGACCGATATGCACAGGGAAATAAATATTGAAAGTATTGATAATTATATACTGAAATTAACGACAAAGTTTTTCGAAAAATGTAAATTAAATATTAACCCATTCATAAACCAAATCGGTAACTATACTATAGAGCAGGGGTCCCCAAACTTTTTTAACCGTCGACCCCCAGAAGAGTTTCTCGACATCTTATCGACCCCCTCTATTTTACAATTACGTTATTAAAATAGGACAAGTAAAAAATACTCTTATGTGATTTTTTAAATTGTTTTGTGTACAGTGTTTTTTATTTATATTTCATTTATCTTATATAATTATATCTAATCAGATGCAATACAATAATATTATTAAATAAAATTTACTGTCATTGTCAATGTGACGGGTGTGGTTGGTGATTCTTTGGAAGATTAGTAATGTCGGGTTCAAAATGATTTAATTTCAGCCTTAAATCGCCACGGAATTCTACATCTAACTTGTTTCTCTGTTTTGTCAATATGGAACTAACATGGCTAAAATCAGCCTCATCCATATACGAACTTGAAAATTCTAGCAAAAAGTGAACTACCATTTCCGAAAGTTTTGGATATTTCTGTATAACATTTACATTTGTCCAAAAGTAACTTAAAGTAACATTTTTAAAAAGCGTTTTAGCTTCAAGATCAACTGACAATTCAATAAATTTATCTTGTATATTACTTTCGATGTTTTCAACATCTGCAGAAAAGGGCGCGATAGTCCAATCTGGGATGTGCATGTTCTCTAAATTCTCAAAACACAATTTAAAATCCTCAATTTTTAAAGATGCTTTGTGTATATTTCCAAGTGTTCTGAACTCTAAGTCTTCCATTTCTTCTACTGCAAATCTTTTACTTCCAATTGTCGCAAATTCGAAAAATACTGAAAATCTCTTCGTAACAATGAAGATCTAAATAAGTCTAATTTAACTTGGAAGCCTAAATGAAGTGTCCGAGCTTGAATAATCGTGGCATCTTTATCCTATAACCGGGACTGGATGTCATAAATTTTCCAAGGAAGTCCGTCAAGTAGAAAATGTGGTTTTTATTTTTCTGCAGTTTATCATTCAAAAAGGAATTAACGTCTCCAAGAAACTCTACAACTGAGTCGAACAACTCGACTAGCCCTTGTAAACTTGCACCTCTAGACAACCATCTGACTTCAGAATGATATGATATTTCATCATTTTCTTCACAAAGTGTGGCAAATAATCGCGAATTTAGAGGATCACTTTTAGTTTGATTAATAGTCACTGAAAGCTTTTACCACCAGATAGTTTCTGTGCAACACTCAGTGAATAGGTCGTACACCGGGAACGTTTTTTTAAAGAAAGGCTGCAAAACCTCGGTAACAGCCCTCTATCGTAGGTGCGCCATCTGTGGCTACAGCCGTTATGTTAGTAAAAGGAATTTCAACTTAACTTTTTAACTTTTTTCCATCGACCCCCAAGCCAAAATCGACCCCCGGGGGTCGATATCGACCGCTTTGGAAACCCCTGCTATAGAGGATCTCAAATATAAGAAATATAAACATAAACGTACTAAGCATGTATTGTTGTAAATATATTTTTTTTACCAATATTGTACTGTTTTTTAATTGCCTTTTTCCTAATAAAACTATTAAACTTAAATTGTCATAGTTCCCAAAATTTTTTTACTAATAGTAAAAATATTTTAATGTACATAGTTTTAATAGGAATATGTAAGGTTAGCTATAAGATTTTTCTATTTTTATATGTTCTTATTTTGACGTCAATAAAGCGTGTTCTACATTATACAATTCTCGTCAAATTTTCATACTTATGTATTTCTTTGACTAGAACTTGTACTAGAAATAAATCAGTGAAATTGTAGAGTGTAGAACACTTTATGTAGTCAAGGTCAACTTTATTCAAAACTAGATTTGGACAAACTTTTCTTGAAAATATTTTCAAGTTTAACAGCGGTACCAACATTAAAATTACGCTTGTAAATATTTTGTATTACCACGTGTTTAATAGTGTTTTGTTGATCATTGGTTTGAATAGGCGAATATATAAATTGTGTTTTGTACGTAAATCAGTAATTTTACAAATCTACTAGCTAGGTTATAAACACTTGACAAAATAAGAATTATATATTTATGTTGGTACTTTAAATGAACTGAAATACGTGTAAGAATTTCATTCTCTACCAAAAAATTGAAAAATAAATTGTATTAAAACTTTGACAACTTCTAGTTCAAAGAAAAAAGTTTAGAAAATTGGCGAATAAAGTATAATGTAGAACACGCTTAAGGATTTTATATATTAAAAAAAAAAATTAATGAGTATTGTAGACATTTCTAGTGTGGTTTTTACAAGATATACTTACCGTGATACACGCCTTTAGGTCCGTCTGTCCCAGCCTGAATAGTCATGACATCTGCACAACAATACAATAAGTATATTACCACACCATTAATTGTTAAAATACATAACAATCAAAAATTATCAGATGGCATTATTGAATATTAATCTGAATTGCAGTAAAAAACAAGACACCAGTAAATTAATAGACAGCAGTTACAAAAGTTATTTAGAAGAAAACAGTTACGATGAAATTATATAAACAGACGGTTCAGTAGATCATAAAAAAATCTTAGCAACTGCGCATACTATGAGGGTTTCCTTTTAAGTTTTTACAAAAATTTTGAACAAACTCTTTTATTGCTTTTCAAAATATTCGCCTTTAAGATTATATACTTTTGCATGCGCTCAAACCAATTCTCGAAACATTTTTTCCACTCTGAAGTTGGTATCTCAAAAACATGATTTTCGAAGGCTTGAGGTGATGAAAATCGCTGTCCACGCATTTTTTGTTTAAAATTGGGGAACAAAAAAAGTCGTTAGGGGATAAATCAGGTGAATACGGACAATAAGACATTAATTCGATGTTTTTTTGTTTCAAATAATCAATTGTTTGACCTGCTGTGTGGGAGCTTGCATTATCAAGATGAAGAATGATGCGACGTTTTTGGTTGTTTTTCCTGCTTTGTCGATGATTTCTGGCAAACAAATTGTTGTAAACAATTCAGCATTAACTGTTCTCCGATCCTCCAAAGGAAGTGCTTCGTGAACGAACAACTTTTTTGGGTTTCGGTTCATCTTGGAAGAGCCAAACAGTGGACTGTTACATAGTTTCCGGTTCATATGAATAAATCCAATTCACAATAACAAATGTCAAATTTTACGAATATTATAATGACACATTTCAATATTTCCATCTAGTGGCCGTTTGTAAAAACATAAAAGGTAACCCTCGTATAACGCAAGGGAGATTGAAAGCGTGAACGAGCATACTGACTATACCGATGCGATTTTAGGATTATTTTCAATTTTTTTTTCTAAATATCGTCATGAAAAATTTCGGTGTCGCGTTAAATTCGGGGTCGCGGTATATTCGGGCTAATACGGTAATTTATACTTCCAAAATACAATTAAAAAAATAAACAATATGCTTAATTCAAATAATAGGAAACGAATCGCTAGGCGGCAGCTTGAAAGCTATTTTTATGACGTATTTACTAATATGATCTATTCAGATCGACCGCCACACCATCGGACCATTCCTCTATTGGCAAATATCAATATACAGAATGTTATATTTTAGTGGACCCAGCAAATATCTCGCTTATTTATTAAGTTAGTAATTTATTTCATATAACATGATTTATACAGCAACATGTAAGCTACTTGGACTGAGGAAGCTAGTTTTTCTAGAAATGGACTTTTCAATAATAAAAACTGCCACTATTGGAGCATGGAACATCCTCATGAAATTCGGGAAACAAGACACCAGATTAGTTTTAAAATAAATGTTTGGTGCGGGATTTTAAAAAACAAAATTTTTGGCCTTACTTTTATGAAAAAAATTTGACGGCTACATTGTATGCTGAATTTTTAAATAATGTTTTATACGATTTTTTCGAAGAGATTCCACTTGGAAATAGGCTTGGTATGTGGTTTCAACAAGCCGGAGCGCCTGCGCCTAACGCGAGAAGATATTTTAAATAATACATTTGAGCGACGTGTTATTGGAAAAAATTGTTTAATTCGGTGGCTTGCTCGTTCTCCCGATTTGACCCATTTGTTTTTTTTTTTTTTTTATTACGTTAAAGATTTTGTTTATAAAGAACCAGTAAACACATTAAACGAACTGAAGAATAAAACTGAAGCGGCAATTGAATCTTTATCTGCAGACCAAATAGAAAGGGCTACTTATTCTGTTTTAAAACGTTGTGAAAAATATATTGAAAAGGCTGGGAGTCATTTTGAATATTTGTTGTAAAATCAAAATAAAATTTATCGTTTAATAATAATAGTTACAATTGTTTTAGTTAATTTTTAGTCATGGCTCACTATTCTTTTTTCGACTAGGTGTATAAAAAAGTGCCTGCCATTTTACTTTTTTATAATGTAACATATAAATTATTTTACATGATTGTAAAGCAAATTTGATGTACTTTTCAGTGATGGCATCCTAAATTTTCAGGAAGCGGTTCTATAAAGTCATGTGATATCTAGGAACCTATTCTGTATTTTTAAGAGTGAAAACGAATTATAACGAATCGAGTGGTAATTAATAAGTGATGAATTCGAAATATTCAAGTGGTAGAAAAAATTATTGTTTCCGTACGTTTCAAATATTCCAATTTGTTTTCGTAATTTAACTTACTGAGCTGAGATTTTAAAATGATTTATCCAAACATCCCATTCTTTATTATTCCCTTGACGAAATACACTTGACAAAAATATTTACTAGAAAACAGGTAACTTTTGTGGTTTAGTTGTAAAATCATTAGAATGCAACTCAGAGTCTGTGAACAAAATTTATGGTAGTTATTCATAAATAAGGGACAACTTATACCTGACTTGTATAATAGTATAAGTTAAAGATGGTTAAAAATTAAAGAAGACGTAATTTTTTAAAGTAAATATTAAATAAAATTACAATAGTAAAATAGTAATCAAGTTAAATTAAAATAATTCGTAATTAGCAAAAATGTTGTTCTTATATATTTTGGAAAAGGACATCAAGTCATCATTACACGTATTTTACATGTATTTTAACTTATAAAATTTTCATTAAACTTGTAAAACAGTTTTGTTTGTTTACTCCTGGTGCAACGATTAGAACCATTAACACTTATAGCATTAATTTGCAACATTAAAATGTTGATTGTTGATAGAAATGTATGAAATAATACATAATTTCGTATATTTAGTATCTTATATTTTTTAAGTGACATCATAGAGAATCGACTGAAATTATTATTTTGAAGATTTGCTCTATCGCATTTATATTTATTTATTCACTTCACTCAATGCTCTTTGAATTTGAATTTTAAAAATTTGAACAAATATTAATGAAGTAGTAACATTTGTACAGCCCGTAAATAAATATGATTTTTGACGCCTTTCCGAAGGGTCCGTTTACCTAAAAAAAGGGTTTTACAACAACCATTAACACATGGAACGAGGCAAGTTTAGACCAAGTACCTACCACATTTACGAAAATAATTATACCGTTTGTTAAACCATTTTAACCTTTGAGGAAATATTCGAATTGAATATAAAGCAATATTTGTAACAAATAATTTGTAATTATTAAATTTACTAATTGAAAATGGGAGTTTTGAAATAATGTTTGACACGTACACTTCACTCATTAGAAGTAGTACTACTTAGTAATATAAATAACTAGCTGAAAACCCGTGCTTCGCTACGGTATATTGATGGTCTCATTGGCATAAAATCCGCAGTTTGTTTTTAAACTTGTGTATGGGTAACCTTTGTAACAAAAAATCTAGTCGATATCTCATCTGTCCTAAGAGATATTGAGGAATCCGTGAAAAAACATTTTATTCCTTTTCACCAGATAGGGGTCCAACTTGAACAAATCCTTTCTTAGTGGGTTCTTACGTCATACTGAAAAATGTACTCTCCGAATTTTTTATTTCTAACAAAAAAATACTAATTTACCCTTTAGGAGTGAAAGAAAACTGTCAAAACACATATATGCCAAAATGGAATGTTAGAACTCAACAACCGCTGGAAATACAAAGGGTTCTATAATTCACCCCAAATGTAGATTCACCCCTTTAAGAGTTAATTAAGGTAAAATCCTGAAATTTATTTTTCGGCATTTGTATGGGTAATCTTTATAAGCAAAAACCAAGTCTATATCTTATTGATCCTAGAAGATATTAAGGTGTCCTTGAAATCTCAATTCCCTCTTTTCACCCTTAAGGGCTGATATTTGTTAAGGTGAAAAACTCTTAAAACCATTTCGAGAAATTTTAAAAAGACACCTATGTGCCAAAAAGAAACGTTATAACTCAACAAATACAGGAACTACGAAGCGATGTTTAATCTACCCCGTTTGTAGAATCACCCCTTTAAGGGTTGATTAGGATGAAATCCTGAAATAAGTTTTTCGGCATTTGTATGGATAATTTTTGTAAGCAAACACCAAGTCGATAACTTATTGGTCCTAAAAGAATTAAGGAATTACTGAAATCACATTTCACCCCTTTTCACCCTTAAGGGGTGAAATTAAAAAAAAAAAAATGTCAAAATCATTTCGAGATATTAAAAAAAAAAACACCTATGTGCCAAAAAGTAATGTTGCAACTAAACGAACACAGGAAATACGAAGGGATGTATAATTCATCCCGATTGTAGGTTCACTTCTTTAGGGATTGATTAGGACAAAATCCTGAAATAAGTTTTTCGGTATTTATATGGCTAATCTTCGTAAGCAAAAAGCCAGTCGATATCTTATTGGTCCTAAGAGATATTAAGGAATCCTTGAAATCACAATTCACCCCTTTTCACCCTTTAGGGGTGAAATATAAAAAACCTGTCAATACTATTTCGAGATATTTTAAAAAGACATCTATGTGCCAAAAATTAATGTTGCAACTAAACGAACAGAGGAAATACGACGGGATGTATAATTCACCTGGATTGTAGATCCATCCCTTTAGGGGTTGATTAGGACCAAATCCTGAAATATGTTTTTCAGTATTTGTATGGGTAATCTTCGGAAGCAAAAAGCAAGTCGATATCTTATTAGTCCTAAGAAATATTAATGAATCCTTGAAATCACAATTCATCCATTTTCACCCTTTAGGGGGTAATTTTAACAAAATGTCAAAACTATTTCGAGATATTTTAAAAATGTATCTATGTGCCAAAAAGTAACGTTGCAACTAAACGAACACAGGAAATACGGCGGGATGTATAATTCACCCCGATTGTAGATCCACCCCTTAAGGGGTTGATTAGGACAAAATCAAAAAATTGTTTTTTCGGAATTTGCAAGGGTAGGTTTTTTAAGCAAAAACCAAGTCGATATCTTATTAGTGTTAAAAAATATTAAACAATCCTTGAAATCACATTTCACCCCTTTTCACCCTTTAGGGGTTAAATTTAAAAAAGTTGTCAAAACCATTTCGAGATATTTTAAAAAGACGCCTATGTGCCAAAAAGAAACCTTATATCTCAATAAACACAGGGAATACGACGGGATGTATAATTCACCCCGATTGTAGATCCACCCCTTAAGGGGTTGATTAGGACAAAATCAAAAAACTGGTTTTTCGGCATTTGCAAGGGTAGTTTTTGTAAGCAAAAACCAAGTCGATATCTTATTGGTGTTAAAAAATATTAAATAATCCTTGAAATCACATTTCACCCCTATTCACCCTTTAGGGGTTAAATTTAAAAAAGTTGTCAAAATCATTTCGAGATATTTTAAAAAGACGCCTATGTGCCAAAAAGAAACCTTATATCTCAATAAACACAGGGAATACGACGGGATGTATAGTTCACCTCGCTTGTAGATCCACCCCTTTAGGGGTTGATTAGGACAAATTCCTGAAATAAGTTTTTCGGTAATTGTATGGATAATCTTTGCAAGCAAACAGTAAGTCCATATCATATTGGTCCTAAGAGATATTAAGGAATCCTTGAAATCACAATTCACCCCTTTTCAACCCTTAGGGGTGAAATTTTAAAAAACTGTCAAACCCATTTCGACATATTTTAAAAAGACACCTATGTGCCAAAAAGTAATGCTGCAACTAATGAACACAGGAAATACGACGGGATGTATAATTCACCCCGATTGTAGATCCACCCCTTCAGGGGTTGATTAGGACAAAAACCTGAAATACGTTTTTCGGTATTTGTATGGGTAATCTTTGTAAGCAAAAAGCAAGTCGATATCTTACTGGTTCTAAGAGATATTAAGGAATACTTGAAATCATAATTCACCCCTTTTCACCCAATAGGGGTGAAATTTTAAAAAACTACCAAAACTTTTTAGAGATATTTTAAAAAGACTCCTATGTGCTAAAAAGTAATGTTGCAACTAAACGAACACAGGAAATACGACGGAATGTATAACTCACCCCGATTGTAGATCCACCCCTTTAAGGGTTGATTAGGACAAAATCCTGAAATTGGTGATTCGGTATTTGTATGGGTAATCTTTGTAAGCAAAAAGCAAGTCGATATCTTATTGGTCCTAAGATATATTAAAGAATCCTTAAAATCACAATTCACCCCTTTTCGCCCTTTAGGGGTGAAATTTAAAAAAACTGTCAATACCATTTCGAGATGTATAATCCACCCCGATTGTAGGTTCACCCCTTTAGGGGTTGATTAGGGCAAAATCCCGAAATTGGTTTTTCGGCATTTGTATGGGTAATACTTGTAAGCAAAAACTAAGTCGATATCCCATCGGCCCTAAGAGATATTACGGAATTCGTGAAATCACATTTCACCCCTTTTCATCCCTTAGGAGTGGAATTTCGAAAAATCCCTTCTTAGTGGGTGCTTACGTCATGAAGGGAATATACTCTCCGAATTTCAAGTTTCTAGGCCCAGGGGTTCGGGCTGGGCGGTGATGAGTGAGTCAGTCAGTCAGTCAGTCAGTCAGTCAGTCAGTCAGTCAGTCAGTCAGTCAGTCAGTCAGTCAGTCAGGACACTGCCTTTTTTATATATAGACTAGCTGAGTACCCGTGCTTCGCTGCGGTATATTGACGGTCAGCCATCATCGTGATTACTCCCTCCTCAAGTGTAGATTCACCCCGCTAGAGGCTCATTAGTGTAAAATTTTCAGTTTTTTATAAACATGTGCACGGGTAACTTTTATAAGCAAAAACCTAGTCGATATCTCATCTGTCCTAAGAGATATTGAGGAATCCGTGAATAACCATTTTCATCCTTTTCACCCACAGGGGTCGAAAAATCGTTTCTTAGGGGGTTCTTACGTCATATCGAGAAATGCACTCTTGGAATTCCTTATTTCTAATAAAAAATACTAATTTACCCTTTAGGAATGAAATTTAAAAAACTGTCAGAACACTATCGAAAGATTTAAAAAAATCACCTATATGCCAGAAAGGAATGTTATAACTCAAGAAGCACAGGAGATATAAAGGGTTCGATGCTTACGTTATGGAAGGAATATGTTCCCGAAATTCCATGTATCCAATCAAAAATATACCAATTTACCCCTTTCTAGGTAAAAAAAAACGTTTAAAAGACTTGATAAAAAAAGATGATATGCCAAAAAGAAATGTTGTAACTCAACAAACAAAGAAGTTACGAAAGATTATATAACTCGCCCTGATTTAATGTAGATTCGCCCCGTTAAGTGTTGATTGCAGCAAAATCCTAAATTACATTTTTATACATGCGTACGGGTAAGCATAGTAAGTAAAGAGTAAGTCGTTATTTCATCAAGAGATATTGAGAAATCCGTTTTCACCCCCTAGGGGTTGAATTTCGAGAAATCTCTTCTTAGTGGTTGTTTACGTCATGGAAGAAATATAGTTCCCGAATTTCAATTGTCTACTAAAAAATACCAATGTACCAATGTAATTTACGGTAATGTAAGAATAGCAATTTATGGGTTAAATATAAAAATACGGTCAAAATGAAATGATCTTGAAACTAATGATATTAAAAAGACACCTAAATGCGAAAAAGTACAACATAGTTATAGTACAACAAAGACAGAAGATAAAAAGGGTTCTATAATTCACCCCGAATCTAGAATCGCCCGTTTAGGTTGACGATTAGAACATTGTAAGCAAAAATCAAATCAATAAATCATTGGACTTAGATAATGAAGAATCCGAGGAAAAACATTTTATGACTTTTCATCCCATAGGTTTCAAATTTCGAAAAATTCCATAAAAGAGGGTGCTTGCGACATGGAGGGAATATATTTCCTGAATTTCATATCTCTATGTCAAAGGACGTTCTTTCGAATAAAAAATGCCAATTCACCCCAAATGTAGATTCACCGATTTAGGGGTTGATTAGGGCAAAATCCTGAATTACTGTTTCAAAAAATTGTATGGGTAACCTTTGTAATTAAAAACCAAATCAATATTTCATTGGTCCTAAGGTATATTGAGGAATCCTTCAAATCACATTTCACCCCTTAGGGCTCGAATTTCGAAAAATCTCTTCTTAGTGAGTGCTTACATCACGGAAGGAATATACTTTCCGAATTTCATGTCTCTATATCCAAGTTTTATCGAATAAAAATACCCATTTACCCCTTTAGAGGTGAAATTAAAAAAAAAACTGTCAAAACTATTTCGTGATATTTGAAAAAGACACCGATGTACCAAAAAGGAATGTTATAACTCAATAAACAAAGGAAATACGACTGGTTGTATAATTCACCCCGATTATAAATTTACTCCTTTAGGGGTTGATTAGAAAAGAATCCTGAAATACATTTTTCGGCATTTGTATAGGGAATCATTATAAGCAAAAGCCAAGTCGATATCTTATTGGTCCTAAGAAATATTAAGGAATACTTGACATCACATTTCACCCCTTAGGGGTTGAATTTCGAAAAATCCCGTCTTAGTCGATGCTTACGTCATAGAGGGAATATACTTTACGGATTTTATGCATCTTGTCCAGAGGACGTTCTATCGAGTAAAAAAATACCCATTTACCCCTTTAGGGGTGAAATTTTGAAAAACTGTCAAAAAAATTTCGAGATATTTTAAAAAGACACCGATGTGCCAAAAAGGAATGTTATAACTCAATAAACACAGGAAATATGAAGGGTTGTATAATTCACCCTGATTGTAGAATCACCCCTATAGGGGTTGATTTGGACAAAATACTGAAATAAGTTTTCGGCATTTGTAAGGCTAATATTTTTAAGCAAAATCCAAGGCGATATCTTATTAGTCTTAAGAGGTATTGAGCTATCCTTGAAATCAAATTTCACCCCTATTCCCTCCTTAGGGGTTGAATTTCGAAAAATCCCGTCTTAATGCGTACTTACATCATGGACTGAATATACTTTGCGAATATCATGTATCTATGTCCAAGCGATGTTCTATCAAATAAAAAAATAACTATTTTCCCCTTTGGGGGTGAAATTTTGAAAAACTGTCAAAACCATTTCGAGATATTTTAAAAAGACATCTATATGACAAACAGGAATTTTATAACACAACACACACAGGAAATACGACGGGTTCTATAATTTAGCCCGATTGCAGTTTCACCGTTTTAGGGGTTGATTAGTACAAAATCCTGAAAAATAAGTTTTTCAAGAATTATATGGGTAGTCTTTGTAAACAAAAGCAAGGCGATATATTATTGACCTAAAAGATTGAGGAATTCGTGAAAACACATTTCACCCCCTTTCACCCCTGAGAGGTGTAATTTCCAAAAATAATTTCTTAGGGGGTTCTTAAGTCATAAAAGGGATATACTCCCCGAATTTTATGTTTTATTGTCTAGACAACATTCTATCGAATTAAAAATACCAATTTACCCCTTTAGGGGTGAAATTTTAAAAAACTGTCAAAACACTTTCTAAATATTCTAAAAAGACACCTATATGCCAAAAAGGAATGTTATAACACAATAAACACAGAAGATGCGAAGTGTTCTATAATTCACCCTGATTGTAGGTTCACCCCATTAGGGGTCGATTAGGACAAAATCCTGAAATAAGTTTTTTAATATTTACATGAGTAATCATTGTGAGCAAAAACCAAGTCGATATCTTATTGGACCTGAGAGATATTAAGGACACCGTGAAGCCACATTTTACCCATTTTAACCCCCGTTTCACCCACTTAGAGGATGAGTTTCGAAAAATCCGTTCTTAGTGGGTGCTTACGTCATGGAGGGAATATACTCGCCGAATTTCATGATTGTAGGTTCAGTGGTTTGGGCTGGGCGTTAATTATGAGTAGGTAGC
The DNA here is from genome assembly GCA_963971575.1 of Liopterus haemorrhoidalis. NCBI lineage: Eukaryota > Metazoa > Arthropoda > Insecta > Coleoptera > Dytiscidae > Liopterus > Liopterus haemorrhoidalis. Next base: position 104,370 of record CAXASN010000031.1, read on the forward strand.
TTAGTTACGATTTTATATATATAGATTATTGTTTTTTTTAGACTTATTTAATTTTCAACTAAAAATTTATATAATCGCAACCACGTTTGTTTTAAAAAAATTATCATGTTTTGCACAAATAATAGTTCGAATCTAATTGTTCTATGCCCGATTGCCTTTAATGCAATTGATTTTTTTTTTAAATGTCTTATTAATTTCTCCGGATTTTGTACACATTAGGTACTCTTTGAACAAGAATATAAATAACGAATACTTTGAAAATTATGTTAAAGATTTTAATAGATATCATGCATTATAGTTTTTTTATGTTAGTAATATTTCCGTCAAAAATAAATGCTGTTTACATTTATGATTGCAGCCCTACATTAAAGATTTTTACGAAACCGCCACTGGTATTTTCCTCATTAAATAAAGCTCGTTTTATTGAAACTAAATAGAATAATTCTTACGATTGGAAAAAGTTTTAGACAAGTTTTTAAATGTATTATAATACTATATCCGTAATATTATATGATTTTTGAATTTTTGAAGTTAATTTTATGCTTTAATATATGTAAGCTTTATTATATTAGTAAGTGTTCACCCAGCAGAAAACAAAAGTTGAAAAAAAAATGAGAAGTATATGTAAGTTGCCTAGATGGAAATTACTTAATCTATTTCTATTTTATTAGCAAAATAAATTCCAGTTTCTTATATTTTATGGATAATAAATGTTTAATTTTTTTTTTTTTAATAGTGTAGCACACCACACAGCGTGCTATGAATAAGCAAGATGCACGGTCAGTTTTGTGATGAGAAATTTTATAATTAATAAATATTTCTCGAATAGTAGTTATTTAGAAGCGTAGATTCGAGATTACTTCGATAACTTGCATTTTAGTTATTTTCAAAAATTGTATTAATCTCGATTTTTTTTAAAAGGTTTTGTTTTATGTTATTTATTTTTTTAACATGCTGCTACATTAACGACTAGCAACTCGCTAACGGTTGTTTGAAGATAAGCCATTGTTGTAAAAGGTGATACAGAGTTTAGTTAATTTTACTTAAACTTTTGGACTCAGTTTTAAATTTAATTTTAAGCGTTAGTTTGTACTAACGCAGTCGACAAGTTTAGACAGAGAAAAAACGCATAACTGACTCAGTGATCAGAAGTTATCATAAGAATATAAGCAATCTAGAAGCGTTACTTGTCTATACGCCACCTAGGCGATAGAAACCTAATGTGTTGTAGGATATGAAATTATTAAATTTTTTCAGACTAATAATTGAAAAAAGATAAATAAATGATAGTGCTTAGAATTTTTATTTATTAGTTCTTTTGTTCAATACGAAACATTGAAGTAAACCACAAACGTTAATTGATTTATTTGAGATTTGAATTATTGGATTTAATTGGATTTAACGTACAAAATGTGTATAAGTATATGAGTGAAAAAGCTTAAGTGTATTTCTAGTTTCTTAATTTCTTTTGACTTTTACGGCATCCAGGGAGTATCAGCTGCTTTAGCATCACTGATACAAAAATTGCATTATGATATGTGTATTTTATGTATTGTTACCACCGACAATCGAGTCGAGTTTGCCACCGGGTGTCGACCAGAGCTTCTCAAGAATGCTACCGTTTACTTCTGTCGCGTACCACGGTACGTCATAATAGTTATTTCCGTCAACAACCGCACAGAAGTCATATTTATTGAAATTAAACTACAATTATGCAGGATATTATGTATTTAACAAATATTTATTTTGTAACTGTCATATATCAAAAAGTACATCAACATCAATATTTCCATAGCATCCAGGTATCAGGTATCTCATACCTATACCTTTCAAATTATACAATGTTTAAATATTTATTTCAACACTCCCCCTCATTGAATAATTTGGTGATACCTGAATTTTTGCAAAGCAATTGCAATCTTGGTGCTGCTAGAGGTTTTGTTAGCATATCTGCTAATTGTTCTGTAGTTGAAATTTTCTGAACATTTATTTCACCTTCAGTCACCAGTTCTCTCACAAAATAATGCCTTATTCGTATATGTTTCGTCCTTTGATGCATTTCTGGATTATGTGACAGACGAATGGCTGCTTCGTTGTCCATATGAAGAACAGGAACATTCATGAATTCAGTAATTTCATTCAAAAACCTCTTCAACCAGCAAATCTCGCGAGCAGCTTCGCTAGCAGCAACAATTTCTGCTTCAGTGGTTGAAATTGAAACTGACTGCTGTTTTCTACTGAACCAGGATATTGGACCACCTGCGTAAATACAAATTACGCCTGAAGTTGAGCGACCAGTGCTAAAATCACCACCATGATCAGCGTCACTGTAACATTCCAATTTTCCAGTTCTATGTCCAGCTTTATAGAGAATTCCATAATCTATGGTACCTTTTAGATATCGAAGAATTCTTTATATTTTAACTACGTCTTAATGTGTTGGATGTTCAAGACATCTCGACGTAACACCAACAGCATATGCCAAGTCAAAACGTGTTCCAGTCACCAAGTACAGAAGAGCTCCAACTACTTGACGGTATGGCATGTTTAAAACTGAGGAGTTGTTATCGTTACTTCCTTCTATTTTATCGTCTTTTAGTATTGGTGTTGTAACTGGCCGGCAATCATTCATACCAAATTTTTCTAAAATTCTTTTTATGTAGCTTTCTTGACTTACTGTTATAGAAACATCTTCCCTTCTTTGAATTTCTAAACCTAAATAATAAGAAGCTGGTTTACATGTTATCTTGAATTCTTCCCGTAATTCAGCCATTAACTGTTATAAAAATGTTATGTTTTTCGCTGCTACTAATCCATCATCCACATATAATGCTAAAATAACTTTGTTTTCACCTTTTCCTCGCATAAAGATACAAACATCCGCTTCACTTCTTTTGAATCCCAATTTTAGTAAATACTCGGTAAATCTTTCATTCCAACATCTTTGTGCTTGCTTGAGTCCATACAGACTTCTTTTCCATCTGCAAACTCTATTGTAATCATCTTTGTAACCGTCCGGCTGTAACATGTAAATTTCCTCTTTTAACTTACCATATAAGAAAGCTGTAGTTACATCAAATTGTGTTAAAACCATATTCTGATTAGCTGCAACGCTAAGTACAGCTCTAATTGATGCTGCTTTTGCAACCGGGCTAAACGTTTGATCATAATCAATACCATTCTTTTGTGAATAACCCTTAATTACCAATCTAGCTTTGTATTTATTAATGGATCCTCCTGGATTAGTTTTAATTTTAAAAACCCATTTTCCATCAAGCGGTTTCTTTCCAGGAGGAAGATTTGTTAGTTCCCATGTTTTGTTTTCCTTCAATGATTTAATTTCATTTTCCATAACCTTTTCCCATTCTTCTTTATCTATTGACTTTATTGCTTCCTTGTAAGTTGTAGGTATTTTTAACTGACCCAACTCTTCTGCAGAGGATAATAAAGTTTCCAAGCTTGAACCCATATTCTTGATGTCTTCTGCAACTTGCTGTAGAGTTTCTGTTTTGTTTATTTTCTTTCCTACTGTTTCATATCTGTTTGGTGGAATGCCTTTATTTGCTCTTGAAGATCTTCTTACCACTTCTTCAACATGTATGTTTTCTTCATTTTGTGCTATAACTTGATGAGTTCCAACATCTTTAACATCTCTGTTTCTTAATTCTTCAATTTTCGTTCTTGAGAATTGTACTTCAATAGAATCACTATTGTCTTCATTCTTTTTTCTTTCTTTCTTTCCAATGAAGTTAACGTTTATACTGCTTTTCTTCACTTCTTTCTTGTTTTCTTTATTTATTTTCTTCTGCGTTACTTCTTTTTCTAGTATTACAACGTCTTCTGGACTTTGATTTATAAACTTCTCAACAAATTCACATCCCGACTAATTGTCACCTTTTTTGTAATTTTGTTGAGTAAACGGTACCCTTTAGAGTGTTCGTCATAACCAACGAAGATCAACTCTTCCGATTTACTGTCCCACTTCTTTCGTTTCTGGTCTGGAATAAGTGCATATGCCTTACTTCCAAATATTCGAAGGTGTGACATATTCGGATTTCGTTTTTCCCATAATTCAAAAGGTGTACATGACGATGATAGAGATCTTGTTGGAAGTCTGTTTGGAGGTAATTAGCAGTCATTAATGCTTCTCCCCAAAAAATATTTTCCATTTTAGCATCTTCTAATAGACATCGACCCATTTCAACTAAAGACCTATTTTTCCGTTCTGCTGCTCCATTCTGTTGATGTGCATATGGAACTGAAAACTGTTATTGAATACCTTGTTGTGATAAATAGTCTCCTAAGTTTTTGTTGATAAACTCACCTTCACGGTCTGAACGAAGAACTTTTGGTTTTTTATCAAACTTGTTTTTGACCGTTTCAATATAATTTATACAACATTGGTACACTTCAGACTTTTCAGATAATAAATAAACAACTGTATACCTGCTGAAATCGTCAATGAATGTCAGAAAATATTTCCGTGCACCTGGTGTGACAGCTTTCATAGGTCCACATACATCTGTGTGTATTAATTCAAGAACTTCTTTCGACCTGTTAACTGTTACAAGATTTATTCGCAAATGGTAATTTGACAAGCTTACTTTTAATACAGACTTCACAATTTTCTAGAATTCCGCAATTCTTTATTTTTAAATCATTCAAATTTCTGGACAACAATTTTAAAGCTTCTGGATCACGATGACCAAATATACGGTGCCAATAGTGCAAACACCCATGGCCATGTGCTGCTTCTTTATTTACTTTATAAACATCTTCGCGTAGTTTATATAAACCGTTACAGTTATCTGCTATTGCTACAACTTCTTTATGATATGCGATCCTGCATTTTGTTTTATAAAATTTTACCTCATAGCCTTTCCGAGTCAAACAGTTAAGCGACAAAAGATTCCCATTAAGACAAGGAACATAGAGTACTCTTTCTATCCGAACAGAATTTAATTTTCTGTTACCATCTTGTCTAAGCTTTATTATGCAGCTTCCGGCACCTTGTGCTGATACTACTTGATTATTTGCTATAGCTATTGTAGGCCGAATACTGCTGCCAAAATTTAACAATATACTTTTGTTATTGGTCATATGAGAAGTAGCACCTGAATCAATTATCCATCCACAATCCTGAAAATTTTATGTAGCAAAACATACCTCTTTACTGCTGCTTGCAACTTTTATCACTTCTTTATGTTTGTTTGCCAACCATCTCTTGTACTTACTGCAATCCGGCTTTATATGTCCAACTTTATGACAAACGAAACATTCCCTTTGATTATTATTTTTATTTTCTACTCTAGAATATCTTTTGGTTGCTAAAGCCATACACTCGTCAATTGGTATTTATTTAATTTGACTATGTGTTTTGTACTTTTCTAAAAGTTAACTTTGAACTAACTCAAAAGTAAGATCTGTCTCCGGTCTCGTTTCCAATGCGGTAATCAATGTGTCGTACTGTGCATTTAAACTACTAAGCAACATTGCAACCATCCAGCTCTCGAACACATCTTCATTAGTTACGGCGTCCAATTTTGTAAATAGCGTAACCATTTCATTTATATGCTGCTCCATATTTCCATTTTCTACAAGTTTCAAGTTACAGATTTTACGCATTAATTGAACCCTGTTACTTAAACTTGCCTTTTCATGGTATTTTCTTAAATTATCCCAAGAATCTTTCGCAGAATTTGATTTTAAAATATAGTTTAATTGACCATCTTCTACAGACAACCCAATGAGTGCCCGTGCTTCATTATCCATCCTTATCCATTCCTCTGTTACAGGATTTGGTTTTGGTTTACACACGGCATCCCATAATCTCTCTTTTATTAAGAGGTGTTCCATTTTATATTTCCAAATATAATAATTTCCATTATTCAATTTGGAAATGGCAAATTTCGTGTCTGACATTATAACTATTTAATTTAATAACTAACCGAGTTACTTTAGAGTGTGCTTCTGGATGTTCCTGGGCCCATCCCAGCCGCAGTGGAAGCGTGCTGGGCCCATAACCTATTGAAATTAAAGTACAATTATGCAGGATATTATGTATTTAACAAATATTTATTTTGTAACTGTCATATATCAAAAAGTACATCAACATCAATATTTCCATAGCATCCAGGTATCAGGTATCTCATACCTATACCTTTCAAACTATACAATGTTTAAATATTTATTTCAACAACATTATCAGTGGAACTGACCTGCAGAAGATCGACGTACGGCAATAAAGCTGATGTATCCCGACGAAAGAAGGCTCGAACAACAGACCACTCAAGACCCGTGAAGAAGATGTTATCGCTACGCTGGGGTCTTCCCAGCGTAGTAATCTCTCAGAAGGCTATAGCAGCGCAGTAATCAAAGGCGAAATCGACGTCAGATTATCGAAGAAGAGACATTACTTTATATGGCATACTTATGAAGCAGAAGAAGGCAGAAGAGTTGTAATTTCGGGGTTGGAAGTCAAAGCAGTATTTAGCGAGAAAATGATGCCGCAAGAAGCGAGCAATGAGAAATGGATCCACGAATAATCCACATTATGTGTTGAATTTATGTTGTGTTATTGATAGACATGTTGTCTAAGCACCTAGCTAGGAAGATTAACCGCACATCAATTTACAATGGCCACCCTGATGACAGCGTCCTCGTCCGGCCTCAAGACGAGCCCGCCCGAGCAAGCAGTTAGGCCCTGTTTCGCTCAAATTCAATTGACGATTACCATTCCTCTCAAGAATGAGGCCCACATGTATTGCAGGCCAGACAAAAGGATAAAAGAAGAAATTTGTCTACATAGAACCTCAAACAAAAAGGGTTGCCCTATGCATATTCGTCCGTTGAAATGAAAAATCGTCAGGAGTTGTAGATAACTGTCGCTTAATCGAAGAGAAAAATCGTAGCAACTGTCAAATCGGTCTGCGAAGACGATTAAAATGAGAAATCGTGGCGAATGTATAATCAGTCTGCGTACAGGATACTAGTAAATTTGTGGTGGTTCAGCCCGTAGCGCGAACCGAAAATATCTGTTTCGCCCGTTCACGTTGTTACTAGGGCGTGGAGCGATAGTTGAGACTGCACGCGTTACAAAACAACGGCTGAAACTATCTGCGTGTGGCCAAACAGAGGTGTTGCTTTGCCACCTGTTACGTAAATTATTCGTAACACAATATTTATATATTTTGAATTGAGAATCTTGTACGCGTGGTATTAGAATTTTGATACCAGCGCTGCCATCTATGTAGAGCGCGTGAACTAACCGATCCTTGGATCGATAAATTAGATTGCTTAGAAACAAAATGGCACTTGTGCGAGTGGCATCGATCGAAGCAGTACACGATTGACTTTTTTTTATCTCGTATCATCCCTTCAACTGGCCGGATTTAATTCAACTAAAAGGCATAAATTGATCGAGAAATAGTTCTTCCATCGACTGACATAAGCGTTTTGTCATATTGAAGGCGTATTACATCTAAACGCGTAAGTTTTTCATTTTTCAAGATAGAGCACATGGTTATATCAGTTGTTTTCGTTGATTTTTAGCGTTTTGGGACCGGTAGAATCGTTTGGAAACTGTTATTGTACCCTGCCGGATACGTGAAAAGCATTTATAGAGCCGTTGTTCGTCTGGGAGACGAAATATTATCCCTTTGGAGTTATTTTGGGTCTAGCGGAGAGGAAGTTACTTCGCGTTGCATGTACATCAGACATGTTCCACTGAAGCATCTGGAGGACTCAACCGTAGTTATATTTTGTGTAAAATCGTTGTCTAGAAGGCGACTTGTATGCAGATAAGTGTTTATCGAAAGTAATAAGCTCATTTGTACGTGGTTATAGAACTTGTGAGACACGTTTTTGGCGTGTATTTGTGTTTATTTAGTGTAAACGGGTTAATTGATTATGTTTTGTTCGTTGCCACGTTCAAATGACCTCAACTTTCTAAATAGATCTATGTAAGAGAGCTCTCAGGTTCTAATTTAAGTGTAATTAAGGTTGGTCTCTCCAAATACTGCCGTAGAGCCATTTTGTCAGTGAAATTTGAGTTACATTTCGGTTCGTGTTAGTACGATTTCGGTTTATTTGTACATTTGTTGTCCGTGGTTTAGAGTAGTGGGGATATATTATTGTTCATTTGGGGAAGGAGGTAGTCTGACGTTACTGTGTACTGTGCATCCGTTCTCTCCCCAAGCGACCACTTTTATATCAGGGATACATCCGAAAGGATAGTTTTTGATTTGCGAGCCGTACCTTTGGGTTACGTGCTATTTTGATTTGACGTTTCGAATATTTGTTTTGATTTCGATTCGTAAACGTCTTGTTTTGACACAATCGTGGATTGTTTGTTACGATTTGGTACCTACCATAGCAACTAAAGGTCTCATTTATGAGCCTCCGTCGTAGATAATAGTACTTGTATGCTTTACGTTCCGGCATCACAGTTAAAACAGCCTATTGGTTAGGAATTGTACCATTTTACTTGTCAGACTTACAGTGATGACAGTTAAACTTTGTTGGTTATGTTTGGGTCTTTGGGTCGTTCGATATTTCGATTAGAATTTAAGTTCAGAATTGATCTGATGTAGTTTAGGTTAAGACTCCGGTCTTATTATTTGACAATTTGGTTACCACATTATTTAGATAGATCGAGACGTGGTCTCGAATTGTTTGACAATATTGATTAATATTTATTGTATTATTTGTGAATTGATTCAGTATTTGTGTGTTTAGACTTTCCACTCTGGAGAGCCTAATCTGTTTAACTTCAAGTTCATTTATTAAATCTCACATTTTCTTTATTTTTCTTAATGAAAATTTATGATGTACGATACTCTTTAATAAAGATTACTTTATATCATATTTGTCGAGTATTGCTTGTTAGTCCTATTGAGTCACAATGTATTAATCTCGATTTGGGGATAATTGGTAAGAACTACTTCTACTAGAAAAAGATTTAAGTTTATCTCCGGTTTAGTGACGTCAATCTAAACTTATGGCGCCATTATAAATAAATATAGACTGTTAAAATTTCATCTCCCAGTCCTTGAGAAGAGAAATCTCTATCTTTATTCGAGCTAGTCGCAAACCGGTCTAGTAAATGCGTTTTCGGTGTAACCTCGTATTTTGGATAACGCTTTACTTGCCAGATCAACTAACATCTACTTGATCAGCTTAGTTATTTTTGCCCAACGTGTCATTATATTTTTTTTAAAGATTAGTTTATGATGACAAAAATGGCACCCAACGCTTTAATAAATCATTACAAAAATGTTTTTTTTTTTCTTATTTTATAAATTGTAACGCACCCCCGAAACGAAAACGAAGTCGCGAAATGTAAATGAAATCAAGAAACGAAAATGAAACGAAAGCGAAAAACGAAGAAAGTTTAAAGAAGAATATTTTGAGAAAAGATGTTGTATATAAAGTATGGGCTAACGAACAATATGATAGAGAATTTCTACACTGAGAAATTTAATTTAAATGTAAGCCGTTGTTAGCCATGAGACGTTCTACGGAGAAGAGCTGCGAGTTTGCAATCTTTCACGAAGACATCAAGTCAGGTACGAAAAAAATTTTTTTTCCTACTTCCGAGGTCGGAAGAGGTGTTCAAGATGGATGCGCACCAACCAGCAAAAGAAAATTTTCAAGTTCAACAGGTACCCTCCTATTGGTACCAGATCTGAGATCCTTACACAACCATCAGCGCAGTCAACTTCCACCAGGTCAAGAGGGATGAACAGGTCCGCCATGACTTCCTCTCTGTAGGTCTTTCCATTGGTATCCCCGCCCCCTAAGGTTAAGTATTTACTCCTCTTTGGATCCTTCTCCGGTTTGAAGGTTAAGCCAAACCTGCGAAGGACCCTTGAGAAAAGGTTTCCATCCATATGAATGGATAGACACTTTTTAAAAGGAGGGAGTAATGTAACGAATCGAGTGGTCCATCAGAAACTTTCACAAACACCCGTCGGGAGAATTCCTTTGAAAGGCATTTCTTGGGATCTTTAAAAGGGTATATTTTTTTGAAAATTCAAATAGATAATAAAATTTTAGAAATTTTATGTTTACGACACGTAACTTTAAAATATTTTTAAAGTTTATTGTTCAAGGAGCCATTTGTTCAAAGTTATTATTTAATAACTTTGACAGTTCCTTGAACAACCTTTTTCCCTTTTTCGTTGAATCGCCCTGAAATGCCTTACAAAAACACACGATTCTCCGAAGAGGAGATCAGATAGTATTCAGTCTTGTTAGTAGTAAGAACTAAGTAGTGGCATTCGTAGAGGGACTGGTTCGGCATTCTGGAGGACAACTTGATTCTGTTTGTTTAATATTTTTATTTTGAATACATTTTAATTATCTTAACTTCTTTGTAAATATTACTGTTAATAAATTTAATTCATTAATTTTAAACCGTGTTAACGAGTGTAAAACCTTCACATTTAAACTTTAGTGAACAGCTTAGATCCACACGTAAATACAAGATGCCTGTTCAGTCGGATGGTAAGTACAAATACATATCATTTAATTCACATATCGTAATGATGAACCCTGGATAACACTCACGCCTACTACCCGAACTCCTTTAGTCAGTAATCTCACTTAAGTTTGAGATTAGACATAATATTAATATTATACCACAAGCTCGCTACCTAGTGGATAATAAATGATACGTTCTAAAGTAACGTTACCGGTTCGCTACAGAATCACTTATTTCCATTTATTAAATATAAGGAAAAAAATTTAAGAGTGTATTATTAATAACCCATAAAATAAATATTACATTTGCAACACTGCAGGGCACGGCGCACGATTCAAAACTGAAGTCAGAGTAATTAATTTATTTTTAATAATTCTTACAACCGGTTCCCTAAGTTTTCAATAATTTTAAGAATCGGTTCGCGCGAATCAGTTGGATGCCATCACTGCATAGGACAATCATCTCTAATGCTTAAAAATCGAATAACAGGCCATAAGTCAGACACGAGATGTAAACCCAAAGCGTATAAAATCTTAGCAATTGAAAACAATACTTTTAAACGTAATTTCATAGAAATATGCAAGTCAAATATTAACAATTTGAGCATAATTTATAGTAACCTTATAAACAAACAACATATTTAAATTTGAATTTAAAAGGTTTGGGCGGGATTGAAGTGAATTCTCTCTTCTTGATTGTTTTTCTAAACTTGACTTTGCGCGTTAATTTAGTTTTTAATTTGACAATATTTTTTTTTTTTTTTCATTCTTCAAGAGCGTTCTTCACGTTCTTTCCGGTTAACCTCTTAGTTTCAACAGTAGGTTCTTGTGACCATGTGCGTTATCTCACAACTATGTTAAAATATTAATTATTAACACTTTTGTATTTTGTATTTTGTATTTGTATTTGAACGAAATAAATATTACATCGATTATGCAAATGTATGTAACACATTTCATATAACATTGATACATTTAAGGTAAATTATAAAATAGACTTAACAATAAATAAAATGTATGCATGCATATAATAATATAAAAAAATGAAAAAGTTAGAATAATAATATAAATGTAATTCTTCGGTAAATACACATGATAAAAATGCTGTCATAAAAGATACGAAGTATCTTGTGGTGACAATAATGAAACCATAAACAAGAAATTTAAAAAAAAAAGAATTGTAAAATAAAATAAAACTTTAATAAAAAATAATAAAAAATTTAAAAAAAAACTGACGTAGACAAAAGAAGAAGCAAATAACTAAACAAATTAATGTACAATGAAGATAAATATATTAAAAAAAAATAACAAAATTTAAATAAAAAAAAATTAAAAAAACTGATGTTGACAAATTACTAAATAAATTAATATATGTTAAAGATAAATATATTAAAAATAAATAAATAAAAAAATAAAATAAAATATACAAATAAAAATAATAGATAATAATAATAATAACAATAAAACAAATAAAAGAATACTGTACCAGAATAAAAGTTCAATAATATAAATTAAGAAAAGTAAATGGAATAATAAACTCCAGATCTCAAAAAATTTCAAGTAAAAGTAACTAAATAAATAAATAAATAAATAAAAATAAATAAATAAATAAATTAACTAAAAAAAATAAATAAATAAAAGGGGAAAAAATGAGAGTTATGCAAAAGAGAAATATATTATCAGTTTAAACGTTTGAAATTATAGAATTAATAACGTCAACGGGCGTACTGAGTATCCGTTTTTTAATAGTTTTTTTTTTTTTTTAATAATGACTGGAGAACGTAAAAAGATTATTTTTAATCTTCTCAGGAAGAACATAATTTTGGTAAAATATTAAAGAAGAACTGGTTCGTTTTCTTTTCGAAATAGTTTGAGCCCTTACAACGTCCTATTTTTTTACCTCTCGTAAAATATAAATGCTTTGGTAAATGTAGTGTTCTAAAGAAACTATGTTTTTCCTTAAAAAGATATAGAGCGATGTTAAACAAGAAGAGTTTCGATACACTCAGAACACCCGTAATTTCAAATAGTTTCTCACTTGGAAATCTACGTGGTTTGTTTAGCATGACTTTTAGTATTAATTTTTGTGTAGTTTTAATATTTAAAATTACTGTTTTACTGGCACCTCCCCAAAATAAAATACCATAAGTTAAAATTGATTGAACTACACCAAAATATATCATCTAAAGGGTAGACAGGTTCATACAATATCTCAGATTTTTAAACAAATATATAGTTTTACGTAGTCTTCCAATAACATGATTCACATGTGTTTTCCAAGTGAGACAACTATCCAGATATAAGCCTAGATATTTTGTTGAATTTCTAATTTCTATTTTGCTGGGGCAACTACAACTTGATAGCTCAGCATAATTGCAGTTTTGATCATGAAGTATGATTTCACTAAAATTAGGTAATCTGGTTTTCTGGCACATAAAGGGTACAATGTAAGGTTTAGCGATAATAAATTCGAATCAAGCCATGATTTCATTTTCTGAAGACTGACTGAGATGTTATTGAAAACATTATTCCAGCTGTCTTCAGACACAAAGTACACTGTGTCATCAGCATAAGACAATAAAAGCCCATTTAGATTGAGATAGATTAAATCATGAATATAGATAAGAAATAGTAATGGACCTAGTACCGTTCCTTGTGGGACACCTGTAGAAACAAAACCCTGTTGGCTCAGAACATTATTGATAGAAGTATACTGTGTTCTGTCATTTAAATAGCTCTTTAAAAGATTTAAAGTATTGCCGCGAAAGCCATAAGTCTCTATTTTGGAAATTAATCGGGAATGACTGACAGTATCAAAAGCCTACGCTAGGTCTAAAAAAATCGCTGCCGAAAATTTGTTTTTCTCAAAGTTATCATAAATATGAGACACCCGACTACTTATGGCATTATTAGTGGATTTATTGCGTCAAAAAAAAATTAAAAGTTTTATCAATGGAACTAAAAATCAGTTTTGATTTTGTATAATTAAAACATCGATGTACAACCACTTTTGTATGACACTTAAATATTTTGTAATAAAAAAAAAAAATCAAACATATTTCAATTTCACATTGTTAATTTTCTATAAACAATCATTGTGCCAAGAATTTTGTAAATTATAGGTCCTGAATGAAGGCTTAAAATAATGCCAAAATATCGGATATTTGGAATAAATGTTGTCTTAAACTTTATTTAACATCAGTCCAAGAGTGCATATCCCAATATATTTCTATATTTTAAATGTTCACAAGTCACTCGTAACTTCCACCAAACGATTTTTTTGTCTTTATAAAAAACTAAACATGTTTATAATGATTTTTTTTTTTAATAACGGAGATATCAACGTTACAAACTTATAAAAATAGTACGATTAAAAATTTACATATAATAAAAACAAAAGTAAAAATTACCAAGTATTTTGGTTACAAATATGTTCGAATAAATATCTATTATTGTTTAAACACAATCTTTTTCTTTATTTTATGTTTCGCATTACATTGCGTAACATATTTTTAGAAATTTTGCTGCAAGCAAGAGATGTTTTATTTTTTACTTCGTCTAAATTATTAATTGGATCTCTATAGACTGTATTTTTCAGAAATCTCCAAACAAAAAATCTAAAGATGTTAAATCAGGAGATCTAGGAGGCCAGTTAATAGGTCCATTAGTACCAATCCACTTGTCGTCATATTTATTTTGTAAGTAATTATTTACAAGATAGGCATTATGTGCAAGTGCACCATCATGTTGAAAATACTTCAAATTAATTCTGTTAGCTATAGACACATCGCCATAAGATCTTGAAAACTATTTTCCAAAAAATCTAAATACTTTACAGTAGTCAAATTTCCTTCATAGAAATACAGCCTTATTTCGTAGAATTCCAAGCATGTCTATTTTCTCGTAAAATATCTCTTGCTTGCACAATATTCAAACCGACTAACTGAAAGCTATTCCAGTATCCGAGTTCCCACACTGCTATGAGGATTGGAAAAACCGTCTCAAGCGCTGTGTGGCTTCCCAAGGAAGTTATTTTGAGGCAGACAATATTGAATTGTAATTCTATTCGAATAAAAGAATTTTTAAAAATCTGTCCAGTTATTTAATTTACACACCTCGTAACTTGGATACCTAATTATCTACTCAGGGAGTGTTGAGATCTTTCTTTAATTAGTGAAATTTTTAATACTTACAATCAGTAAAAGTACACGAAAATATTGATGTTAGTAGAATGAAAGCCAGGGATAGTTTAGTTGTTGTCATTTTCAAGTTATTAATTAGCCCAAGCGCCAAGTCAAGTTGAAAAAAAGTTGTATTAAATAACAAATCAGAAAAACTAACCTGTGATATACAGTTATCAGCAGCGGCTGATGTAATGGACATACATGTTAAGTACGGTGGTCGTTATAATAAAAGAATAGTATAAAAATAAATAAAAAATCACTATTATTTGTCAAACTTGTATAAAAAACCGTAAATTGACTTGTTTCCGTGTCAGTAGTTTTAAAATCAAATGTCGACAAAAAATTTGCATATTTGGTAAAAGATAAGAGATTGGGTGAATCATGTATGTTCAAAATTGTAACTAGAACATGTAACGATATTTTGAGGGACACAATATTGAATTGTAATTCTGTTCAAATAGGTAAAACAATTTTAAAAAATCAGTACAGTTATTTAATTTACACATCTCGTAACTTGGATACCTAATTATCTATCCAGGGAGTGTTGAGATCTTTCTTTAATTAGTGAAACTTTTAATACTTACAATCAGTAAATGTATATGAAATCATTAATGTTAGTAGAAATACAGCTAGTGGTAGTTTAGCTGGTGCCATTTTGTTGAAGATATAACTGTAATTGTATACAGCGTCCTGTCAAATATATAGTCACTTTTTAATTATAAATATTATGATTACATTCACTGCTTCATTATCATCATATAAATTAGAAATTGAACGTAAAATAAAGCATTGTAAAAGAAATGGAATATATATTAGGAAGGTATTATTAATATTGTTCTATAATCAATTACTACACCTAACAAATTGTTTATTCATATCGCAAGTCACGTACACAAATTTCTGCTTCTCTTTGTAAATTTCAGGCGATAAATTATATATTGTATTCACAAGAGATATGATGATGTATGGAGGGTGAGGAAACACTTACGTTCATTTTGATTATTTCTTTTATAAAGTCAATTTACGATAACAATGAAATGACGTCACACTTGGTTAATTTAATTACCAATGTCAAAATGAAATATACCTACATTTTTAGCATTACTCATTTGTTACATTTGTCATTTATAGATTGGTATCATTTTCCGATGTTTTCATATTTCAAGCCCCGTTATGTCGCATTTGTTTGACGTTAGAACGTGTGGGGTTAAGTTAACGTTTTATTTTGAATTTTATCAAATATTACTATTAAGAGTTGCCGTGGCTCCGTGGTAAGACGGTTGTCTACGGAGCACAGGACCCGGGTTCGGGACCCCCCACCTCCTTCTGATTCTTACCTTCCGAAAATGTGCAGTCAGCTCTGGGGTCAACTCAGCCTCAAGTATTTCATACTTAAAATGAGTACCTGTTTATACAGGGATCATAGGACCGGTTGAAACGTCACACTGACCACGTGGCTTTAATATCTATGGCCGGCGGTCTAGAAACGGAGAACTTACCTTCTCTGCCCCCTATACGCCTCTCTAGGTGTCGGGATCCTATTATTTATTTATTTATTATTATAATAAATATGCGGAAAGCTCTTAATAACCGCGCCAAAGAAGAGCGAGATAATGGTGGGCCTTAATAGATCTAAAATGTGTAAAACATGTAAGTGTTAATTATTGTTTATATCTGTGATTTTTACACTTAAATATTTTCCGAAAATTATTTATTAACGTTGTAGTGAGTTGCTGCAGCATAAGACGTTAGCATTTCAAAAATTAATAAAAATGCTCTACAACAATCTAGAGGTGACGTGGTCAGTTGCTCGAATAATATACGAACACATACTTATTCTGTGGTAGAATTAGATAATTCTACAACAGTTGGGTACGTAATGTTATTTAAGAGATATCTTTACGTATTGACACTTTAAATATTTACGTAGCTACTAATAAATACATTTGCTTTTAGGCGAGCATGTTTATAGAAGACAATGAAATATTAAATGACATTAAAGGGTACTACCGTATGGAAGATTTTAAGAAATACTGGGTTTAAATATAAAAAGGAAGACTTAAGACATGGCCTAGTGAAACTTCCCCAAATCGTTCTGAAAAGAATAAAATTTCTTAAAGAATAGATGAAATTAAAAGAGGAAGGAGTCAAATTTATATTTACATATGAAAACTGAATTTTCAAAGAAAATGTTTGTCGTTCTTCCCAAGACGAAGATCTGCGTATAGGTTATTTAATAACATTTAAGCGGAACTAAATGTTATATAAGTTTCTTAAATTGTCACTAGCTAACTTTTTATATAATGAAGTGGGATTTTGCTGAACAAAATGATCAAAAACTTTCAATCGGTAAATGTTACTAAATTTGAAAATCTTGTTCCGATTAAAGCAAAGAAACCGACTTTAGTTCAAAAGTTATTGAATTTTATAATTTTTAATACTTGCTTTAGTTTAATTCAATATATTGATTATCTCACCGAAGTCAACTTCTTATTTCAATAGTTACCCACCATTTGTTATCACTTGCTAAATCCCTATAAAACCCTGAAATTTGAGAAAATCTACTATTATATTGTACAAGTGTTGGTATGTATGTTCTATTCAACTTCTGGTGTATCTTCATTTTTCCGGTAACGCGGAGAGAGGAAAATGAACCGCCGTTTTATCCGGGTGATATTTTTTTAGTGCTTAGGCTTAATTTTATTTCGACAGGGGGTACTGACTAATTTTTATTGATAAAAATTATGCATTTTTTCCTCGAAACCGTGACGTTGATCGTCACCATTGCAGGAGCACGGATAGGTTGTATCAGACGATAAAAGATGTTTATTCATATTACTACTATTTAGGAGAAGATTTCAGACCAAAACTGAATTGAAAAACTACAGTTGAAGGTATTTTATTAATAAAATTGATGAAATGTGTGAAAAATACATAAGAGTTCATAAAGATAATGCGGTTTTTTAAGGTTTTAACACATTTTCATAAATTTTGAAAATTTTTGCTGACCATAAAATTGCCTTCAGTTAAAAATGCTATTAAACGGAAAAGAAAGTAAGAATTAAGAAAGTAAGAATCAGTTTTGAGTTATCAAAATATATTTTAAGGGTTGTTCGAACGTTTTAAATGTTAAACCTATCTGTAGAATACGTTCAAATAAGTTTTCAGGGTGAGGATGGATCTGTTAAGCAGTTTTGTCATTTTAATTCTGGAAACTGTATGTTATTAACTATTTTACTAACTATATTAACAAAAGTATAAAGTATAATGTATTAGGAGGATAGATAAGACAGAATAATATTCGATATTTAGTAATCGCGTAATTTTAATTGTGTTAAATCTTGAAGTATTAAATACCCAGATGTCATTTTAATATATTAATGTATATATAAGTGATTATTATAGGATGAAAGTGTTTTTATATCGTCATGAAGGTCTTCCGCTGCTTTTTTTTTGCAGTAAAAATGCTAATTTTAAGACATTTCAAAGAAAATTAAAAATTATGTATAAAAGTATTCATCGTCGCCTCTCTCGAACAACGAAACAACTACCGCAGTTCAAATTTAGGAAGCAATTCCTTCGTATTACTGAATTATAACAAGTATAGGTGAAATTTTAGTGATTATATAAATTAAAAACGACTATAATATATTTACAAAAAAAATTAAAATTATAAATACCTTTTTAAATAGTTAAACAAACTACTAAATTTAATAACGTAAAATATTACTACAACGAATATATTATTACAACGAAAATCTGTAAATTTCGCACCTATAAGTGTAATTCAAAAGTTTTTCTAAATTTCCAAGTCACGTAATTAATAGTGAATCCCATGCAATAATATTTAACTATTTTATTATTTTTTCTCTATTTTATTCAGAATCCATGTATTTTTTAGAGTGAAATAAAATATTATTGTTACGTTTAAATGGTACAAGCGTAAATTAATTAACCGATTTGGATAATCCTTTGAACATTGTATGTATAGATTAAAACTTCCCGAGTGTTATTGGCTATATCAGTGTTTCTCAACCGGGGTGCCACGACACTCTCACCTGGGTGCCACCAATTTGAAAAATTATTTCAGCGTAAAATTGCTCAGAACTTCCTGTTTGTTCTAGGCTAATGATAACAATAATAATAATTTATGCTGACGTTTCGTGGACGTTCCGCGGGCGCGCCCGAGCTGCGTCATTTCGATAATCACGTGACAGGCAAAAAACGAGTCAACGAGTTTTATAATCGACAAGTGTGCCAAAATGCCTTATCATATTAGAACTAGTCGCGAAGCGACGGGTTTTGGCAACGTAGGGGGAGATGCGGGCTGGGGCCCCTAGTACATACATATTCCAATACATATAATTTTTTGTTTTTAATAAAATATGTTTTATTAAAATTTGTTGCAGTCATTATTTTTCCTAATTTTAACATTAAACGGTTCGTAGAGCCACAATGGTTTATTATCATCAGATGCAAGCGCAAAGTAATTTTAACGGACTCATGAAATCTGCACTTGTGGCTAATGGTAAAAAACTATTTGAACTGACTCTACGAACAGGCTATTTATTTATTGCTATTTCCCTAATTAATAATTCTTATCCCTAAAAAAGAACTGGGGTTAATTTTAATCTCCGGTTTGCTTACGTATTTATATTATAAACGAATGCACAATGACACACAATTTTAATTTGGCTAATGTGGGGCAAAATAAAAACTAGGTAGTTAGGTTAGGTTTAGTTAGTATAAGTTTAGGACAGAGAGTAGTCGAATAGAAGTCTTAACTTGAGAGACATATATAATTAATAAAGTTTGAGCGGACCGGTCAGTACAAATTTACCAAGAACTGCAATTACAACTGGCAATAATCTTTGAATATTCATTATTCGAAGTAAAATTGTATCGAACATATGAAATTCAAAAATGTCGATTCGAATTATAGAAAATTTTACACTTTATCACTGCTTTTCGATCTTTTTGTCTGTGACACACCGGGCGAAAAATTTAAATAAATTGATTGAGGAGTGTATCTTTGTACTGTACAAACGTATATTTTCGTCTTTTACTGGTTTATTAAATTTTACGTGCTCATTGTTGGTTAATATTTCTAAAATTCACCACAATTAAACAGTCACAGGGCTATTCAGAGACAAAAAACAAACAGTGTTTAAATTAAACACTGTCTAAATTCAGTGTTGAATTTTTTTTCTAATTCAAAGATACTTTTTAAACACTGTTTAATTTTTTAAACACTGTTTTTCTTAGTTACAGTGGTTAAGTTGATTTTGTCTATTCAGAAATAACATTTCATTGTAGTTACCGTAGTTAAGTTACAATTTAATAAACATTTTTAAAACAACGTATGTGGGTAATTTAAATTTGTGTATTAAGATTATTATCTACGTGAGATTTCTAAATGTGCGATGCAGTGGAACAATATTTAGAAGACATTGAAGAAGTGAAGGATATAAATGAGTTTGTGTGAACAAATTTTGTCAGAATTTATATGGACAGGGAAAATCCCTATGATAACAGCCCAACAGACATTTTGGTGCCTGCAACTTTTTAACTGTTTCTATGTAATTTTTGGGCACAGAATCCAAAATAGCCGTCAGATTTGGTCTATCAGATCTAGTTTTTGAGATACGCTATATTGGCCTCTTTTAGAATAAAATATCTTATTTCTTAACTTGAGTATTTTTCACATTATTACTGTTACTATTTGCTCCAACTGCCAGTTAAAAACACAAAAGAGACAAAGTAAGGTATTTATTTCATAAAGTGGATAAATATACATTCATCACTTATCACTTAAAAATGTTCTATTGTACGACTCTCTAGCATGGAGTTTACCAGAACAATCTTTCTGAGGACTCCAACAGTAGTAGGACATCAGGTGGCTATCTTATTTTCCTTGATATCTGTCTTCCATAGTTTTATGTACTGATGGAATCTTGCCCCTGGTTCTTCACTAAAATCACCTAGGTTTTCTGGTAAGTGGTCATAATACAACCGAGAATATTAAAGTTGGAAAGCATATTTTCCACTAATTCTTTGCCTTATGAATTCCAAGAAAATTTTGTACTATTTGAAAAAATGAACACCAAGAATTAGATTCAATCTCGTTATTGATGCGGTTGGATTGGATTGTGGATCTTCAGTAGGTTGCCTTATATGAGGACCATTAAATATTCTGGCTTTCAGTTTTTCAGAGTTAATCCCAGGAAATTTACGTGTTAAGTAGCCTACACAAAGTTCATCTCGATTTAAAGCCTTCAAAAATTGCTGCATAAGCCCAAACTTGATATACAAGGGTGGGAATATAATTTTCTCTCTCGCAACCAAAGGTTCGGTAACAACGTTTTGATTTTCTTGGTTTATGACATTTCTTAATGGAAATCACCCAATTTCTGCTAACCCAGTGCTGATCCTTAGCTATACTGTCCCAAAGACATAAAAAACAAGGATATGTTGTATATCCACTTTGCTGTCCAAGGAGGAAATTTACCGTTTTTAGATAAAAAACTTAA
The DNA here is from genome assembly GCA_963971575.1 of Liopterus haemorrhoidalis. Classification (NCBI taxonomy): domain Eukaryota; kingdom Metazoa; phylum Arthropoda; class Insecta; order Coleoptera; family Dytiscidae; genus Liopterus; species Liopterus haemorrhoidalis. The sequence goes on from CAXASN010000031.1 coordinate 125,566, forward strand.
ATCAATTAGTCTGTATCTCAAAAACTAGAGCTGCTACGAAAAAGAGTCAGGTATTTTTGGAATCAGCACATCAAAAATATCCAAAATCAGTTCTTACTTTTTCGGCACCAAGATAAAAAAATATTTTGTTGGGCAGTGTAAATATAGTGATAACATTTTTAATGAAAAATATCGTTTTTCTAAACAAGGAGTTAAATTTATTCACTACCTTTATTACAATTATTATTCGAATTAAGATCTTTCGGTAGGGGAAATTTCAGGCTGATACTACTGATCTTCATGGATTTAGTCAACCTACATATGAAGGGTAGGTTAATTTTAAGACTTGATTAATGAGTTACTAAATTAAATATTTACTCATTATCATAATTCAATTTTCAGTTATGATTGAAACTAAAATCAGGATTGAGATTTAATTTCTTCACTCTCACAGTTCATTGGAATTTAGTATTTATACACTGTAGACGTCTGACGCAGATTTAATCTGTGAAAAATTTGAGTGATATATTTTACAATTATATATTTGTATTTTTTCGCCAATATGAGTGACAGCGATACTCGTGAAAGTTTTGGTGCATCGACTCTTTTAATATCTGAAGCATTCAGGAGCTTCAAACTCTTTTCAGTAAGCCAATGACGGTAAAACAAGAAATCTTATATTTAAATCGAAAATCTTAGATGACACGTTTTTTCAAAATTCAATATATATCAATATTTAGTTGTAAATAACTATTTTCAGCAAAATAAGTTCATTGATCAATGCATTCAATGCCAACCTAAAGTTGAAATTAAAGAATATAAAAATAGTTGAAAAATAGTCGAATTTTATATCTCATCTTAAAGACAACCCGGAAACACGTAGACAAACAGTTGTTCTTCAAAAATCAAGAACAATTGAAGCCGGAACATTGTCACAACAAACATCTGAAGAATACATTACCAAATATGTTATTCCTCTAAGGTCGGTAGAGTGGCAAAATTTAATGCTCTTTCGAAAGCTGCAAGACAGCCGAAAATTATTGAGAATTTGGGTAAAGGGATATTATATATGTAATATATAAAATGATCCAAGCGATTCAAATTTTTCTGACAAAATATCACAATATGATTAAAAACTAATGATTTGAAACTAATGATTATCATTCGTTGGCGAGCCACCGTGCAGTCAACAGCTTAATACATAAGTGCATCAGTACGATACATTTAGTGATAAAATTTGTGACAGCTGTTCCACCCCCTTGGGGTATTCGGCTAATATGGCGAATAATTTAAATGATACAGGGCAGTTAATATCTAGTGCTATGAATATCTTACACGAAGAAGTTTATGAAGTAAACGACTCCACGACTTACGACTCAAACTTACCCGTTTCAAAAAAACAAAAAAAGCATGATGAAACACAAGATAGAAGTGAACAAATGGAAGTTACCGGCTACCAGCAACCTGGGAGAACACTCCTGCAACCACCAAGGTTAGTTTTTCAAACACATACACAATCACAAGTACAACCAACCGCACAACCTCAAACACAACAATCTTTATACAGTGTTCCTGTGCACAACCCATATGACCCACTCACTGTGGACCCTGTCCCAAACCAAAACACCACTCAAACCACAAATGACGAAACATATATACCTCCACTTATTATTTATGACACAGAAAATTGGTCCGAACATTTTAAATTTCTTAAAAAAAAAATAAAATTTAAAGCCAAAAGCCGTTTTGACAGTATAAAAATTAAATTTGAAACCCCCGACGACTACAGATTTGCAATTAAATACTGTACCGAGAAAAATATACAACGTCATACGTACGAAATTGACATAAATAATAAGCCATACAAAGTAGTAATTAGGGGACTCCCAATTAACACCGATAACAAGGAGATTAAAGAAGATTTAACAGATCAAGGTTTCACAGTAAACGGCATTACGCAACTCACGTCAAAAATAACATTAGAAAAAATGCCTTTGTTTCTAGTTACGATACCAACAAATGAAAATTCGGAAAATATCTTCAAAATAAATTACATCTTAAACATGAAAATAAAAATTGAGAAATATAGAGGAATATCTGGGCCGTCCCAATGTTATAGATGTCAGAGGCCTGGTCATTCGGCCAGTTATTGCACAGCAACCCCTAAATGCAGGAAATGCGCACAAGACCATCACTCCAGAGATTGTACCAAACCGGAAACTCAGTTATCCAAATGCATTAACTGTGGGGGTTCTCACCCATCCAACTATAAAGGGTGTCCACTGTTCAAGACAATAATCAAAAATAAAAATAAAAACCAAAAGAGACACGACCCCTTAAACACGCAAACAAATTCCACAACTCCTATGGAAGCAAATAAAGACAATTTTAAGCCTAGGTATAACTACATAGCAGTCAAGACACAAAAGTCTCACAATTTAAACATGTCCCTTAAAGTTAACGACAATTCTTATGCCAACGTAGTTAAAAACAAGCAACAATCGAGAACCGAAAATAATAACGCAACAGAAACAAATTACACACTACCTCTCATTTTTAATGAAATAAATAAATCGCAGCAAATAATAAACAACTGTCAGTCTCAAATCCAAGTTCTAATAAATAAAATCTGTACCCTACAAAACAATAATGCCAATTCACATATAAACATCCCAAATGGCCAACCTTAATCAAATAAACAATATCAACAATATCAAGACAATGTATTGGAATGCAATGGGGCTCCCTCACCAAATAGATGAATTTAAACACTTCGTGACCGATAATGATTTAGACCTCATTCTGATAAATGAAACTCATCTAACTGAAAATAACAGATTAACTATGCCAAACTATACTGTGTACAGAAAGGATCGAAGTCAATATGGGGTGGCACTGCTATTGTTATTAAAAGTACAATAAAGCATCAACATGTACCATCGCCTGAGCTAACATCACTTGAAACAACCACGGTAGCACTGAGCACAAGTGCTGGGGAAATTTATTTTGTAGCAGCCTACTTACAGCCCAAGAAAAAATTAATTACCGCAGATATTGACATACTACTCTCCAAACCAAAATGCATCATTGCTGGAGACCTAAACAGCAAGCATCCATCTTGGAACAGTAGAAAAACCAATCCAAATGGTAATATTTTGCTCAGACACTGGCTACAAAGAAATTATTCAATAAGAGCTCCAGATGACTACACTTTTTTTCCAACACAAGCGAGATATTCCCCAGATGTAAATGACATATGCATCGTCAAAGGACCGCTACAAATCTACCCACAAACAGTATGTGCTTTAAACTCTGACCATGTTCCTGTATTTTTTGATGTAAATAAGGAACCAATACAAATGAATTTGCAGAATCAACCCACAGTCAAACGAAACTGGAAAAAATTTCAGGAATATGTTTTCCAGAACCTACAAGTAAATACTAAAATAATATGCAAAGAAGATATAGAAGTTAAAATAGCGGATTTTACAAAATTACTCCATTCAGCTCTTAAATTTTGTGAAGAACCTGTAAAGAACCATCCATTTAAATTATCATTGCCACGCAATATATTAGACTTAATTAAACTTAAACAACGTGCAAGAAAATGCTGGCAAAGACATCACCTAGTGTCGGACAAAAGGGTTTTTAACAAATTAACGACGGAAGTTAAATTGCTCATAAAGGAATACAGAAATGAAAAATGGAATAATAAACTTAGAAATCTTAGTGCACAAAATAGAAGCTTATGGCAAACAACTAAATCCATCTTAAACATTCCAAATGTTATTCCTCCTCTTAAAACTGCTAGTGGTTACGCATGCTCAGATGAAGACAAAGCAAACACCATTGCGGATTATATGGAAAAAGTCTTCACTCCTAACTCTGGAAATTACAGTAATAGTAATACAATCCAAAACGAAGTCCATCAGTATTTAAGATATAGTAACAGCATCTCAGATCAATTTGTCACTCCTAAAACAATAAAAAATATTATAACAAAACTAAAAAATAGAAAATCTCCTGGACATGACAATATCTCAAATACCATGCTAAAATCCTTACCACGTAAGGGAATCATCTTTATAACCAATATCTGTAATAGTATAATAAAATATAGCCACTTTCCAAATGTCTGGAAACATGCTACCATAGTTCCTATTCCAAAAGCCAAAAAAGAAAAATCAAATCCTTCTAACTACCGGCCGATAAGTCTTCTTAGTACTCTATCGAAAATAGCTGAAAGAGTTATTCAAACATTTATAAAACAATATTTGGAAAACAACAACATCCTAATTAATGAACAATTCGGTTTTCGCACAAGCCACTCAACAGGACATCAATTATTAAGAATTACAAATTTTATCACTAGCGGATTTAACAATAATAAATCGACGGCCGCGGTTCTTCTAGACATTGAGAAGGCATTTGACAGTGTCTGGCACGAAGCTATGCTCTATAAACTTATAAAACTAAAATTTCCATCTCAATTAATACATATAATAAAGTCTTACATTGAAAACAGAACATTTGCGCTTAAAGTCAAAAACACTGCGAATAACACAAATTTACAAGTTGTGAAGCATTGCGTGATATCATTAATAAATAAAATAAACAAGAGAGGTCCAAGGTGGGACACTTTGTAAGTTTTTGACAACTAGTGCTTCAAAAATCTTGCCAAAGGTTGATAATATGGAAATCGGTCTGTAGTTGGCTGCATCGTCGGTACTACCAGATTTAAAAATTGGTGTAATATGCCGAATTATGCCGCTATCTAGAGATTGGTTAAAAATAATAAATAGTGGATCAACTAAGCAGTGAGCACAAAATCTAATAAATGTTGGTAGTATTTTATCTGGTCCACAACCTTTCGACATATCGAGTTCCTTCAGATAGTCAAATATTACATCTTTGGTCAAATTGACCTTACATAGATTGATGCAACCATTATTGAGTTCATTATTTCGAAAATCAGAGTCATATGGAACATCATCGTCTTTGTCCAAAACAGATTCAAAGTGTTCTGCGAACAAATTACAAATATCGGATCCGGATGTAGCTTCTTTATTATTATAATGAATGTGACGCGGTATACAGTTACTTTTTCTTAATGTTTTTGAGTACTTCCAGAAGTTTTTAATATCTATTTTGTTGTTATTTTCTAAATTTTCAATATATTGTTTGTAATCGACTTTGATTTTCACTTTAACTCTGTTTCGTAGTAAAGAATATAATGTATAATCAGAAATATTTCTGTATGTTTTCCATTTATTATGATATTTGTTTTTTTCTTTCAACATACTAATTAAGGGTCTTGAAAACCATACAGGATATTAAGATTTAGTTGTATTATTTAAGGGTACGTGAGCCATAAAGAGACTATTTAGTATACTATAAAAAGTGTCTACGTTCGAATTAACATTATTGTGATTAAGTCTAGTATACCAGTTTATGGAAGACATCTTATCAATAATACCCATATAATCACATTTATTAAAATTATAGTGATGACTTGAATTTCGAATTAATGGCCTACTTACTAACATTGAAAGTGTTGCAGAGTGGTCTTTAAGGATAAATAAATACATGGATTGTTAAGATAATTAAGGATGTTTATTTTAATATGAATGTCAACACACACCAAAACCATTAGCATGAACAACTTACTCTTATTACAGATTTCTGTCTTATCGACAGTTCGTTTCTCTCGAAGTGTCGCCTAGAATGGCATAATGGAAAAATATTCAAACAGTAGAATAGAAAGCATTATTATCAACAGTAAGAACTATTAATAAATAGGTACCGTTTGGTAAATAAATAGTC
>CAXASN010000032.1:0-18055 GCA_963971575.1 Liopterus haemorrhoidalis
CAGGGTTTGGGATGCAGTCGTGTGTATTTAGCTCCACTAGTCTTTAGTATGACGCGGCTCAAAAGGTTGCTGAAGTTTGAGATTAGTGGACGTTTGTCAAGACCTGACAAACCCCATAATAATAATAATAATGCTGAAGTTTGAGATAAGTGGACGCTTGTCAAGACCTGACAAACCTCATAATAATAAGAATAATAATTGGTAATTAGACTCATATATGCATTTGTTTATATTTATCATGTAATCAATAGAAATAAATGTTAGATTATGAATGTTTACCAATGGTTTTTAAACACCTCGTAATATATATTAACAAATATCTTTGTGTTGTTCTCTTCTTAAAGGAAATAGCAAACGATAATTTACTTACATGTTATGACGTAAAAAGTGTTCCCAACTTATGAGATGTAACTTCCCTAGCACCATCAAAAATTTTAATAGAATACTCCTATTACACAAACAAACTGCTGTTCAACTATTGAAACAAAATTCACGCCACGTTATGACTGGGGGCTATAATACCGGGAAACCAGTAATTGGCTGCATAATTGCTCATTTTTTACCGGTAATTCGATAAATTACATACATACCTATATATATAGCACGCTGTTGTACGCGTTTTGTACTAACAAAACCAGAAAATCTAAAACGATCTAAATCTAAAAAAATTGATGTGAAGTGTGAATTTTCACACATTTCAGGATTTTGCAGGTATTTAGTGATTGATGATTATTTGGGATGCCAAAACAAATTTTATATTAAAAAATTTTTTAGTGTTAATTTATTTCCAACGCTTAATACCATTATTTAGGTTTCTAAATATGTGCAGTATTTTTTTTTTTATATATATATAGCAAGGTTCTTTAAGATTTTGAAAATTGCGCCTATGGCTTTCATTGGTTGCTATAAGCTCTGCCCCTCTGATTTCGTGTACATTGAAACAGAATTTAATTATAATTTCAACAATTTCCACTGGTTATTAAATTTACGCTTTTAAAAATTAAATGCAATATTTGCCAAAATAAAACTAGAATTTTGAAAAAATAATTTAAACATAAAAATGCAAAATAAGCAAAAAAAAATATTGTCTCTTCTCTTGGGGATCGAACTGACTTACTTGGGTGAAAAAGCCAGCGCAAGTACCACTACACCAAGATAAGCCTTCCATTCGAGCGTGTTACAAAGCTATAACTTGTACATGTACATTATTAGCCAAAAAACACAAAAAATGCGTTTTTTTCCAAAAACATAAGCTGATCAAAAATTCCTGTTGTACTATTCCGGTTCACACCAATGTACATTACTTAGAATTTTTTCAGATTTTTAGCTTAAACCATCTGGGCTACAGGGTGTGGGACAAAAAATTTTTTGCACAATTTTGGCAAAAATCGCTTCAAAATAATTTATTTTGCAAAAATAAAAATTTGATCGTTAATCCACGTACCAAGGGCTTTCATTTGATACCCTACTCAGAATTATAAAAAAATATGTTTATTTTCGATGAGCACATATTTGTTTATATTTTTAGGGGGATATGTTTTTTAGATGTTTTAGTATTTTTCGTACTTTTTATTACTAAAAACGAAACAAATACTGCTTAATTTTCAAAAGTAATAAGTAGAGCCGGGACAAAAAAGGTTTTATTGTCTATTAGTTCCTAATTGGATTTGCCAGTGGCTTGTCAATTTATTCGTTAAACTAATATATTTTAAATTTATATTAATTTATATTTATAGTAAAAAACTAATAATTAATTAAAATATAGGGGTATAATATTTTACATATTATATTAAAATGCATAAATTAATTTTAAAATAACAGAAAAAACAATATATATATATATAAAATTAAGGCATCAATACGATACTGACAAAATTAGCGACTATCGAACATCTCTTTTCTTCTGCAACTGTCTCCACAGACATGGTTCCTCTTCTATTTGCCGCAATACTTCTTCGTTTGTCACGCACATTTCGAATTCTTCTTTCGAACGCGGGAAATTGTAGCTAAAACGTTATTATACAAATATGTTTTTAGTTATTTTGTTCTATTGTGAAAACTACTTATAGTTATTGAACTTGGCAGTCTCGTTTTGCCACCATCTTGAACTCTCTGCTTAATTTTCAAAAATAATAAGTAGAGCCCGGACAAAAAAGGTTTTTAATTGTCTATTAGTTCCTAATTAGATTTGCCAGTGGCTTGTCAATTTATTCGTTAAACTAATATATTTTAAATTTATATTAATTTATATTTATACTAAAAAACTAATAATTAATTAAAATATAGGGGTATTATCTGTCTCATTTTGTAATACGGAACTAACAGTAACAGTTCATTTTTTATGTTGTATATTAATACATTTATAATATTGTCATAGTATTGGTTCACAGGGATACGCCAAAGTCTGTTTACACCACAACAGTCACTAAAGTAACCATATCTATGGTCTATTTCAAAGTAGAAAAATGTGTGTAAGAAGATAGGAGCTGTTTGTCCTTGCTTCGGATTGGTTTAGATCGTCATCCCTATTACACAGTAAAAATATTGTTGTTAGTCCAAGTTGACAGATGTTCAGTGTCGTACATTGGAAATATATATTATTTACATTATTTAATTTTTCTCATATATTTTGTTATTATTTACATATTTAGACTTTTATTTATATTCTTGGAGTAGATTTTATGGAGAAAATTCTCCATGTAATTTGTTTTTACGCAATTATATATTTTTTAGGTTATCTGACATATAAATATTTTTTGACAGTTGTCAATTAAAAGATCAAGAAAGAGGACTAATATGAGGCCAAAAGATAGCCCAGCTGATTGTGCCCAAAGAAAAAGTTATTGATATAATTTTTAGACCTTCATATATATGCTTTGTTTAAACTCTTTTAGCCAAATCTCTCTTTTTTATATAGAGTACATAATTTTTTAAATTAATATTTTTTTAACTTTTTCAAATTTCCCATTAAACTGAATTTATGTCGTATAAATAACGTAAGTGTATTATCTGCCTTGTTTATTTCAATATCTTATTAACCTTTTTTAAATTAAAATAAAATCACTTGCTAACCCAGTTGCTACGCCCATGTCCTAGTTGTAACTTATTTTAAATTTCCCGCTATACTGTATTTGATCAGTGTAAATCGTACTCGGTTCGCAGCGCTATCTACTTTTTTCTACTTAGAAATAGACCATAGTTTCGTATTACAAATTGAGACAGATTATATAATATTTTACATATTATATTAAAATGTATAAATTAATTTAAAAATTACAGAAAAACAAAATATATATCAGCACATCATTGGTAAAGTGTATTAAGTCGCAAATGATAAATAGTTCAGAAAAGACGATTTAAGATTGTTTATCGCTATGCGTTGATCGACTTAATACAGTTTTAAAACAACGAACATCGAAACTGCTCTAGTCAGTTTCAGCTCCAAATTATATTCCACTTGACAGACCATAAAGTATTAAGTCATTTGGCACTAAAATGTCATTTCTGATAAAAATTAAAATTAATTAAAATACAGAATATCACTTGGTGATGGCGAGGTACAGAAATTCAATATATCAAATTGGAGAGGCAAAAATTTAGTATATTCTGTTGAACACCACTGCAATAGAGTATAAATATATGACAGCAATTATATAAATTAAAGTCTGTTCCAAACGGTTAGGCGGAACTAGATTTTGCAATCTAGTTACTTTCATCGTTTAAATAATGCTTTTCGGCCGTTTTGTTTAAGCTTTGTAAATCATACTTGCAACAAATATTTTTTGGTTAAGGTTAATATCATTTTAAAATGTCATTTTCTTTATATTTTGATTTTTTTTGTCATTCTTAATACAAATATCCCATTTATTTATTTTTTTGTCATTAAAATATGTAAGAAAATTAATTTAAGTTTGACATATGTCATTCGTTTCCATGGTTTAATTGTTGGAATTTTAAATTTTGACATTCCAACGTAAAAAATGAAATAACCCAAGCACAAATTATAAAACAAGGAAGATAGCGGACTCCCACGTTACGGCTTTGGACAGCGATAGTTGCGACATTCGTGGATGTAATATGAACTAGGATTAGATAGTATGCAATCCGCAGTGCACACAAATATATTTTTATATTTTAAATTGCTATGAATCGCGCGATCATTAATTTTCTACCAAAATTGAAATATAAAATGTAATTTTGGTAGAAAATTAAAGATTGCCTTAAACCGAAAATTATGATTAATTTATTTACAACTCTCCTAATTAATTTCCTAACATTAAAATTAATTACAATTGTTTAAAGTTAATACTTCAGTAAGCATTAAGTTTTATAATTTTATTTGCAAGCAAGCATATGAAATAAATAAACAAGTATTTACTTTTTATTTTTATATTTACTTTTATTGTACATATTAAATTTAGTCTGTGCCATTTTTTTTTATTACACTATTTATATTTCTTTTGCATTTACCATTTAAAATATTATTAATTACACTACACCATTTAAAAATAAAAATTGTGGTGCTAATATAAGCTGTTCACTTTTGTAAGAACGCACTAGATTTGGTTATTTTGGTTACTTTTGTAGTGTGTTACTGACTTTAAATGTCAATTAAAAATATCCCTTACGCTGTAAAACCGACTTTAGGTTGATAAGGTTATGATCATTATAATTAAGATATCATTTTTCATTATGACATATGTCAAATTGATCGACATTTTGAAAAAGTGACATTTTTTAATACCAACATGACATATAATTTCATAGGTGCAAACTATTGAAATCAAAATTTCCTTTTAGTTTGTTCTTACAAAAGTGAACCGCTTATATTTAAAATTTCTTATAAAATTCATCACTGTCACAATCACAATTTACTGTCACCTATCGTTACAACGTCGAAAACAATTGCCGCAAATTGCCGATAATGAAGTGTTCTCAAAATGTTGGTTAAAATAAACGCTTTTAGCGCTGTCGGTGGATGGAATATAACTTAAAACCGTTTCAAGGCCGTGTATATGAGTTTCATACCCCTGAACCCAAGCAAGGTCTCTTTTCGTGACAACCTAAAAGAACGAAATTCCCATTTAGTTCCGCCTAACCGTTTGAAACAGACTGTAATACAATTATAAATTATATAAATAAAATTTATTTTTATATTTTCTATAATAATCATAAAAGATGTATGGAATAACTGGATTGTAAATAAAATAATATATTGACAGATTGAATTATTTCAATTGTCAGGAAATACTCTTTTTTTGGCTAAATGTAAAACATCTACAAACATCTACGGAACGTATCAATGTTGGCGTGAATTAACTGTGAACATGTCACTCTGAGATTTGAGAATACCGATTTGACATTTGTTCGTAACTATGGTGAAAGTTATTTAACATACACGTAACCACCCGGGTGCTACTGGCATGTAATGACCTTGGCTCGAGTTCTAGTTTTCTGGTACGTTGGTAGATGGCAGAAGATTGAAAAATAAATTACGAATACACCCGACTTCAAACGATTAGAAACTTCGTGTTCTAGCTGTAGATCAGCCGCCATTAGTTGTCAATCACATGACAGTTGGTGTTGAAGTAATACACATTTAAGCTTGTTAATTTTCAAATACGTGGTTCAAATAATAGAGTTGCCGGTCGCTATGGCGTAGTGGTCAGCTCATTTGACTACCAACCATGGGGGCTCGGGTTCAAATCCCGGTTATGGCATGGAAATTTTCTCAAACAAAAATTGTCCTGGCTAATTGCCACAGTAGCAAAGGCAATTAAAAATTAAAAAAAAAAAAAAAATAATAGAGTTTTATTTCCAATTTTGGTCATCTTATATTGTATTTGATACATTCATTGTACATCTCGGGAAGACGGACAAAAATTGATTGATTGATTGGATATTGTCTTATAATGATCTGAAATGTGTAGAAACCAAATATGAGGCAAAAAAAAAATAAAAAAATAAAAAAAAACAGGTATGACTTCCAATTTTATTAATACAGTTTTTGTAATTAGTAATTATAATGTTGTGTTTAAAATAATATTTAATGTTGTGTATAATTTTGTGTTTCAAAAATAAATAGCTTACACCTTTTATTTAGATTTATTTATTTAAATTCCTTATTTATATGTTATATTAATGTATATGGGTTATTAAATATATATGTATTTTTTTGTTAATTGTAAAACTTTTGATAATATAAATAATAAAATATATTTAATACAATAATAATGGTAATTATGAACGTAAATCAGATAGTAAAATTTAAATTTGGCGGTTGTTGTTGTTTAGCCCATTGGTACATTCCTAGAAGGAACGTACTAATTTTTTTTTGCTACCAGTGTCCGTTCTTAATATATTGTGTTCTGTGCACGTAGCTTAACGCCAGATTTCAGAATCCCACTGATTTTGTCGGTATACATCTTAAATGAACTTATCTATTTAGTTTTGGTTCAAGATATAATAATGTAAAATAAGTACTTTCTGTAAAATTCGTATATCTAACAGTTTGTCACAAGCCTTGTGTCAAACAGTTCAACATCGGTTAAACAAATGTTCGACTTACCGCCATTTACTGTTTTAAATTTTAACAGGTATAGCCAGGGGCGGATCTAGCTTGTACGGGGCCCCTGGCTGAAAAATTTGTCGGGGCTCTAGTATCAAACTACCCTAGTTTTTTGCCCTAGATTTTTGTTTACTAGTAAAAAAGGATCATATTCCGGTCATATATTATATGCACATATTTATATTGTTCAAATACAGACATTACAATAACATAAAACAATGAAAAAGAAAAATGCATTTTATGAATGGGATTTTACAAATTTTTTCTTCATAAACTATTATTTTGCTTTAACAAAACCTGAAATGTGTAAAAATACATTTATATTTTAATAGAATATAAATAAGACATAAATATATTAGTAATTCATACGAAAACAATTTATTGAATTAATAACATTACTAAGCCTATAAAGTTATACACATATATACATACATATAAATAATTGCTGCTTACTGTTATTATACTTATTATTAGGAATTATAATTATAGTCGGATTGCTGATAAGTGACTGTTCGTTGCTACAAGTATCGATATTCAATACTATATGCTTTCTCTGTCTATATCATAATAATTATTTGCATACCTATAGTAATGTATAGTGACTCAAGTTGACAACTAACCTTCAAAATTATTTGAATAAAAAACAAAGCATTAAAAAGAAACGGCATGATTCGCAGATATCTTTACTAATTAGAGCGCGAAAATAAATTTACAGCAGTACTCAAACAAACAAAATTATTAATTTTGAGGTAATAATTATAAATAAGGAAAAATTTATACTCATACGTAAAGTTTGGATTATAATTTGTTGTTTATTCCAGCAGATTTAAAATTAAAGTTTGCTAATTTAATAATTGGCCGCAAGCCATATTTTAATTAATATTTATTACCAGACACTCGGGTCTATTCTCTAAGCATGATGTTAAAATCTTAGCGTCAGAAACTGACGTTAATTTTTTTAACACCATTTTTAACTTAAATGCTATTCGCTAAACATATATGTGTTAAAATTATAGCGCGGCGGCGTTAAAATATCCAGTTAACGTTCTACAATAAGCGCCTGCCCAAACGGTGGCTTTAAAAGTTAACGCTAGTGTTTAGTTTGCAAAAATGACTGATCCTATTTAAGTAAATGTCATGTTATTTAAAAAAAAAAAATGAATAAAACACACGACGGTAGGAATATTAATCAACTTTCTATTACTTTTTAAAGTGAATTCTTTACAGTAGAAATAAGAATGACGTTTCATAATTTTTGTTATACAAGTAACCCAGACGCAAATAGTATAGAAAGGAAGTAAATGGAGTATTGGAGATCAGTTTTGGTTTTTGTTGAGACACATAAATTAAAATTATAATCCTCTGAAAGCTACAAAACTTCACTTATGCCTCCGCCGTGTTTCAAAATATCGAAGTACATTTTAATGGTGTATTATTTGAAGAAACTATTGATGAGATTGATAATGACGATCACAACAGTGTTATTCCAGGGTAGAAATAGCGTAATAAATCAAATTTAAAAATTAATATCACAGAACATCTTTTTAAAAATAGAATGAACATATAATTCACATATTATTAAAAAATTAGATAAACTGTAATAATACAATGTAGTATATAAATTGACTAAACAAAACTTGAATAAAGTTATATTTTTATTTAATACACTGTGGAAACCAGTTATAATGAGTATCACAGGACCAAACATTTCTGTCCATTTTTAAAATAAATTTCGCCACTGAATATTTAATTCAACACCGAAATATTAGGTTAAGATTCTCTTGGCATTTGACTAAATAAATACTCCTGTTAAAATTCAACGTAACAGCGCATGCGCGTACAGTTATTATTAGCCTCTCTACAGGGTGAGTTAGCGCCTCGCGTTAACAAATATTGTATTAACGCTTACCTTAACAAATGCTCTTACAGAATAGCATTTTTGGATAATGACGTTAGACATGGATTTAAAATAAAAATATTAACCTGACGCTAATTTTAACGCATTTCTTACAGAATACACCCGATTGACAGTTAAGACAAAAAACAAAAAACATTTTTAAAATCGCTGAAAAATGGTAACTAGATTATTATACGAATGCACTACTTGATACATACATGTAACAGTCACCTAGCAGCAATCCGACTATAGGAACATATATACATACAAAATGACGCCGCCCTGGTACCTTTATTGAGTGGCAGGGTGCCGTTTTGGCACTTTTCTTAATTCAACTACTGTAAATACTATACTAGCGTCGGCGAATCAATGCACTTACGTCACACGACGTAACAAACGATTGCATTGTTCCAGACCATACAGTTGTTTGTTACGTCATGTGACGTAATTGCATTGATTCGCCGACGCTAGTATATATAATTTATGTTGGACATAATTTTATCGCTTGTTATATAGTAAGGAATATTGCTGAATATTTGTGTAGTTTGGTTAAATATGTTGATTTAAATCTTTTCAAAAAAATATATGTATATATTTTTTGTATAACGTAAGCGCCCTGCCACTTTTTTTTAGGACTACACCCTTGATTTTTTTCTTATTATGATGTTTCAGCGAGAACCAGCGGCAGAACCTACTCAAGTTAGTTAACGTGTATATTGTTTATAAGAATAAAGTTTATTTATTAAAGAAAAAAAAAAACATATCTTACCATTAGTACATCCCCTTTCATAAAAATTGTACGTCATGTAACTATTAATGAACTTTGACGTTACTTTTCAGGTAAAAAAGCTAATTATATAAATTAACAAAAACTCAACTAAAGTACAACTTGTTCTTAAGACAATTGTTTTAAAGTTTGCAATATACTACTACCGACATAAAGATACTGAAAATTTAAAAAAAAAAACGTAGTTTTAAAAGTAAACAATTTAAAAAGACCCAAAGCTGTTTTCTTTTACTACTACACAAATTCTAGTAATATCAATCAAAAACATACCTTTTTAGGTCGTCTAAATCCAAAACCACAAATTATCACCACATAACGTGTAAATAAAACTGAAAAATTCAAAAAATGTTGCATTTGACGCACGTATCAACAGCAATTTGTATATCAGTGACTAAATGTGACGTTCGTATTTGTAACATTGCAATGTACAGCCCAAGCGGCGCCCAGCGACGCAGTAAGTGCAGTCGACCAAGTACAGTAGAGCCACTCCGAACAGGCTGATCGAACATCTTCATAATTTCACAAATTCAGTTCTTCATTCAATTGCATATAAATTATTTTCAGTATTAACTTTTTAATTGTAGTATATTTTTTTATTACTTTATTTGGGGGCCCCTAAATATCGGGAGCCCATGGCTGTAGCCCAGTCTAAAGTCACTATATTATACAAAGTAGCGCAACGGCGGCCATGCTGGGGCTAAAAATGTCGCCAACACAAATGATGTTCAGTGATTCCAACAATACAAAAATAAGAAACTAGTACTACCAATAATTTTATTTTAAACATTATAATCACGATTTATTTTAAACAAAGATGCACTATAACAAAATTGTGGTACAATTTCAATTATTTTTTAAATTTTTATTAAATAAAATGGATATAATATATAAATTTAAATGAAACTTAACCTTAAATATTCAAACCGCTGACAAAGGAGGTTATTAAATTAGAGCGAGAAAGAGAGATGTGACAGCGCAGACGCAAACTTAAGAACGTAAAAATTGCTGCTTTAGTTTGCTTAATAGGGGAACTAGTGTTGCCAATCAAACCCTGGGGTCTGTCGGCTTCTTCAAAAGCTTGCGCTACTTTGTATAATATAGTGACTTTAGCCCAGTCAGCCCCCCTCCCTACATCCGCCAGTAGTATCTATGTGAATTGTAGCCACGTGGTAACAGTGAGTCTTGCCTAAAGATGGTGGAGAAAGGGAATAATTTAACGTTAAAAACCATTATTACCATATAATTATATTTTACCTCACAGGGTTAATAAAAACTAATATAAGTATCAAATGATAAACCTATTTATAAGAAAATCTTTTTAATGCCTATAAAGTGTTTAGAAAATAACATCCAGATGCGCATTCCCAATGACATATTTGGTACGTTACTTGATTTTATCAACACAACTACGGTCTCTCCTGGATACACAAGGGTGTTGCCATCTAAAAAAGATATTAGCATAACCAAATTTTTAAAATTAAACTATGTAAATAAGTTTATATGTTATAGCTGTTTCTTAATTTTTTCGTCCTCATACCTCGATTCAGGGGATTCACTCGCGTCTCTTTTACTGGCAAGAAGGGGCGCCAGAAAACTGCCGTGATTTGATTTTTACAAGCAAATAAATATATTTCGTTACTGTCTGATTTTGATATTGTTAGTTGATAAGAATTTAGCTTAATTTTGCATGTTACTTGAATGCGCGCGTAGGTGTTGCGGGAATGATTAATTTGCACCAATGCACATGTGCAGTGTAAAAGAATTTTCATTCTCGTACTAGCTGCGTGCGCATTAATGGCTGTTGAAATCATACTTATATTACAGTGGCGGTCGGTGAAACATGTTTGGGTATGCAATTAGTATGATTGGACAAGCTCGTACTATATCGCTCAACAGCAGCATAGCAACGACAAAGCACGAGCGTGTGTATTCCTTGTAATTGCATACCCAAAAATGATTCACCGACCGCCACTGTTATATTATATTTTTTTAATTATTTGATTAACTCGAATAATTTGCTTCACTCGCCTGCGTCCAGCGAACTTCATTCTCGTGCGGAATATGTTGTATTAAACACGCACAATAAACTATTTCCTTTTAGTAAATGGTGATACGTAGCTTGTATAAATGTGTTATTATTACCTACTATTAACATGATTATTATTTAAGCCCATCGTTTTACCGCTTGTTTTGTGCCTGAAGATGTTTCGACCGATAGTTCGATTGTTCTGTGTGGTGTCTAAACTCCATTCAAAATAAGTATGAGATGTCGTCACACTTGGTTAATTAAAGTACCAATGTTATGATGTGATTTAACCAACATCAAACCATTACTCAGTTGGTACATTTATTTACTGAATGTTGGTAACGTTTTTACTCGTTGCCAGGTTTAGATTGTACTGTTCAGTCGTTTCTAAGTCAGGTTCAACATTTATTATTATTATTATTATTATTTTTATATTTTTTCTTTTCTCGCGTTTAATTGCGTGGAACCTTAACCTGACGTCTTTGAGAAAGAATGGTACAGGTAAGTACTATTGTTTTGTGTGTATGTACAGGTAACTAAAACATATTGTGGTTAGTGAGTTAGAGGTTCAAAAATTTTCTAACTGTGTTGCAGGTACTAAGGATAACAGATTTCTGCATTGTTAACACTACCGAAGAAACTCTGTCAATATCTAGTGTTTTAAGATTATCATGTAGAGATTTGGGAATAATTGCAGTGGCGGAAATTACAATAGGTAATATTCTGACTTCTTTTAACTTGTAAAGTTGCATGACTTCTACGGTCAGTTCACTGTATTTGCTTAATTTTTCGTGATATGCTTTTTGAAGGTTGTTGTTGCACGGAATTGTAATGTCTATTAGAAATGCTCTCTGCTTATTTGTGTCAATAAGTGTTATATCCGGTCTATTGCATGGTATTTCTTTATCTGTCAGGATACTTCTGTCCCAATAAATTTTGATACATTTAGATTCTAATACATTTTGTGGTGTATATTTATAATAGGGTACAGTTTCTTCCACGAAGTTATATTTCAAAGCCAGTTCTTGATGTAATATTTTAGCTACCTTGTCATGCCTTAGTTTGTAATCGCTGTTTGTGATTGACTGGCAACCAGATGTGATATGCTGAATAGTTTCAGAGGCAGCTTTACAGCGTCGGCATGAATCATCAGTGGTGCCATCTCTTATTATGCATTTCCGGTAATTTTTAGTGTTAATTACTTGGTCTTGGATAGCAATCATGAAACCTTCAGTTTCTGGAAATATATCACCTCCAGTAAGCCAAGCGTTCGACGCATCTTTGTCGACAAATGGCTGTGTCATATCGTAGATATGTTTTCCATGAAGCGGTTTCTGCATCCAGCTGTTGATTTTGTGTTCCTCTTCAACTATTTGGCAATTAACATCTGCAGCCAAATTTAAAGGTGAATAATTTAGGTCGGCTTTGACAACGGCGTTGTGCAAAGCAGATAACTCTGCCTTTATCTGGAAATAATTTCGTAATAATATTTTTTGTTTTATTTCTAGGTTACTGAGATCTATCAACCCACGTCCTCCTTGTTTTCGCGGGAGGGTCATTCTTTCAACTGCTGCTTTAGGATGGTGGAATCTTGCATAGGTAAGTAACACTCTAGTTTTTCTTGCTATGTTTTCTAAATCAGTGTGTGTCCAGTTTATGATGCCAAACGAATATGTAAGTAATGGGATGGCGTAGGTATTAATTGCCTTTATGACATGTTTGCCATTTAACAGAGTTTTTGTGATCATTTTTATTCTGTCAGTGTATTTTTTAGTAATTTCTGCTTTAATAATGGCTGTTTCAATTAGTATCGACTGTTGCATTCCTAGATACTTGTAAGTGTCTGTTTCTAGCATGCCGGTAATGACCTCATTATTTTGTAACCTAAAATCTTCCAATTTTCTTTTGCCACTGTTTATGCATTGTGTTTTACATTTTTCTAAGCCAAATTTCATACATATATCATTACTGAATGATTCTATTATTTTCAGCTTCTGTCGAAGGTGTTGTGATGTATCGCTATAGATCTTGATGTCATCTATACATAGCAAGTGAGAGATGTTATATAAATTTGATCGGCCTGCCTTGATGTTATAGCCATGAATAGTGCCGTTAAGCAAATTAGACAGTGGGTTCAATGCTAAACAGAACCAGAGTGGACTCAATGCGTCTCCCTGAAATATTCCACGTTTTATGTTCACCTTTTCACCAGTTATGGTTTTGTTTTTAGTACTAAGTCTGGGTGTCATTTTCCAATGTTTCATAGCTTGTTTTAAGAAATTTATAATTGTTGGATTAATTTTATAAATTTCCAAAATCTTTAATAACCAGTCGTGGGGCACGGAGTCAAACGCTTTCCTGTAATCGATGTAGGCCGTATATAAGTTTCGTTGTTTTTTGTATGCTTGACTCATGATGATTTGATCTATTATGAGTTGTTCCTTACAGCCTTGACTATTCTTACGACAAACTTTTTGTTCTTCTGCTAGGATGTTTTGATTAGCGCAGTGCTGGTATATTTTTGATACTAAACAAGAGGTCAATATCTTATATAGTGTGGGAAGACATGTTATTGGTCGAAAATTAGCTGCTGATTTGGTTTCCGCGCTTTTCGGTAACAAGTAAGTTATACCCTGTGTAAGGAACGAAGGCATATCCTTTGGATCTCGTATGATGTGACTGAGACATTTCGCAAGATACTTATGAAGAGTTGTAAACTTCTTATACCAGAAACAGTGAATATTATCAATACCCGTAGCTTTCCAGTTATGGGTCTTAGATATTACATCCGTTAGATCCTTGGTAGTGATTTCAGTGTAGAGCATATTTTCAATTCTCTGTGACCTTTCTTCTTCATTGCGTATCCAGCTGGCTTCCTTATTATAATTTACTCGTGTTGACCATAAATCTCTCCAGTAATTGTCGATGTCTTCTTTTGATGGCAACTCATGCTCTGGTGGTGACGTGGCATTTTGCAGATTTCTATAAAACATACCTTCCCTTTCTTTAAACAGCCTATTTATATGTTTACATTCAGAGCATTCGATATATCTTTTGGCTCTTTTAGATAATGCTCGCAGTTTTTGCTTTAAAGTGTCAAGAACATCTTTGACAGTGCTGTTGTATGGGTCGTGCTTAGTATGGAAGTTGTACTCTTTTGTTATTTTAGTTACTTTTAGTTTTACTTTTTGTGACGCCTGGCCATTTACGTAACATGTTAGCACATTTACTTTTTTCCTTAAGTTCTTGATTCTAGTCTGTAGTCTAGTTTTCCAATTGTTTTTATTGTGATTTGCTGTTGCTGCTAACTTTTTATCATCTAGTGGCTTTTCTTTGATCTTGGAGCCATTTTCAATGGCGCAGGCTAATGCAGCACAATATATCAGAGTATGCATGTCATTTAAGTTTTCAAAATATTTTTCAAAATCAAGTAAAACTTGGTTCATGTTATTGACTATTTTTGCAAATTTAGCAGAGGTCTTTTGTTTTGGTATGGCCGGCCTTCTTGTAGGGTCTATGCCATTATATTTTGCCAATGTGCTATGTAGTGCATCATGAAGTCTATTGAAATTTGTTGCAGTATCATTATTTCCGGAAGGAGTTTCCATTGTATTATTGTTTGTTATATCTGTATTACATTCAATTATTTCTTCTCTATTATCATTGTTTTCGGTTGTACTATCTGTGTTTTCTGTTGCAGGTTCTTCGCTGGATAATTTTTGTTTAACTTTGCACTTAATGTCTTCTATTATTGCACTGGAGAGTAGTTGTCTGGTAGTGATTGTTCTTCTTTGATCGGCGATTCTCTGTTCACTAACATTTATCAGTGGATATTGTGTTTTAAATAGCTGATACATTTTAGTTCGGTAAGTAGTATGACCAGTTTCCAAATTGGTTGCAATAAAATAAAAACGCATTATGTTTGTATTTACTTCACTTGTCAATTTCATGCGTTTTCTAGGTTCTCCTCTTTCAGTGGTAGCTGGCATCATGTCAGCTAAGGCAGTTGAAACAGGATTTCGATTTGTGTAGTTAATAATAGTGTTATTGCTATTGCTGCCAGTTTCGTCATCATTGGACTGTACAATCGCGTCAGGTCCAGCCCGAAACCTTGACGCATCCGAGGCTTTTCTTTTCGATCGTAGTTCCATTTTAAATTTATTAATTAAAATCCTCTCCGATTAGGTTTAGTCGGCCGCCTCTAACATGAGGTACAGACGCCGTCGATGTGCCGCACCACTGGTGAACAGACGCACGTCTTACCACAGGTTCATCCGCCGTTGGCCGTTGACCTTAGTGGTATGTGAAATGAGGTACAACCGCCCCCTGCAGCCGTTTCTAACGTAAAGAACAGACGCTACTAGTTGGCAGCTATACAAGCAGGGATTGGGGAGGTGGAGTTGGTTAAGGATAAGGTAAAGGTGAAAAAGGATAATGTGAAAGTATGAAACGAAGGAAGCAAGGTTGGGCCAACGGACAGTTGAGCTCGGAGCTGTGGTGTCGCCGTACACCATCACATGTCGGGTGGAAGCCAAATATGGCCCGTATGGGTCATACTTGGCCTTCACCCGACATGCCCCCCTGCGGGGTTATTATTATTATTATTATTATTATTATTATTATTATTATTATTTTTATTATTATTATTATTGTGGCGCCCGCTCCCCGCCTAAGTAAGGTAGGGTGGCCAGACAGTCACACAAATGGTCTTCGCGGCGGACACCTCGAAGGACCACCAGCAGAAGGCTGGAATATAGAAAGATATACGGAGTTATGTGACACAAACGCACCGAGTTGAGCCGCAGAGGAAGACACGGACGACCTAGAGGAAAGGAGAGGGGATAAAAAACTCTTCTGCTCCTAGGGGCTGCTCTAGGAGACTAACACAAGGGTAATGGAGGCCCTTAGCTGGGGTGTAGACGGGTAAAATCCTAGGCCCACAAGTAATGGCTATGGAGGAACCAAACCTAGAAATCCCACGACGTCTCTGAAAACCCTAGCAAAGCGACAAAAATGCGGAGAACGATGCTCAACACGGTGGACGTATCACATAAATGAAATAGCAGTGCCACAAAAATACAATATTAAATAATACACTGATAATATAACAAAAAATAAATAATTACAAAAATTACTGATGTTAAATATAAATTCAGAATAAATCAGCACACGTGATCAAGAGATCAGCGTGTGTGAACAAAAAAAATAATGCAAAATCGCGCAGAGGCGTTAACAAATAGAATTTAAATTACAACAAAAATTATATTAGTTAAACAATGAATTAAAATATGTGTAAAATTGGAACAGACTTACAGTAGCTGTATTCTTATAAATATGTAGAATATTTATTCCAATTTTACAGATGTGGCACTGGTTGGTCCCAAAAAACAGGTTCTTGGGTTCTGGACAGGTCCTGGATGTTCCTGGACTTCGTGTAGATACACAGATAATATTTTAATGAAGCACAGCAGGTGTAACTTCACTAAAACTGCGATAGATTCGCGAATTATTAAATAAAACACTTGTAAAAATATATTCACTAGCGAAGTATACTCTGAACAGGTCAGTTAACAGGTGATTAATGAGTTAATAAATGTTAAAACTCGCAAGTAGCGGCTCTCAACATTTATAAAAACATCAAAAGTTTTGATGTTTTTAAATTAAATTAAGAAAATTTAATTTAATAAATATAGCGGCCTACGGGCGAGACAATTATTATTATTATTATTATTATTATTATTATTATTTTTCTTTTTTTTTATAAATAATCACGGACTTAGTCCGGGGCTTACCGTATTATTATTATTATTATTAGTTATGTTACACAGTATAACAATAGTTATACTGGGAGAAAAATGTCCTCTTCACGAATCGGGTCCTAACCAAGGACCCAAGAGTCGCAAAGGTATCTTCGCAAAATTCGTGCTGTTCCCAACAGGGCTGCCTTTTGCAACTGTCCGGTTGTAATCCATTGTATTATTATTATTATTATTATTATTTTGGGGTTTGTCAGGTCTTGACAAGCGTCCACTAATCTCAAACTTCAGCAACCTTTTGAGCCGCGTCATACTAGAGACTAGTGGAGCTAAATACACACGACTGCATCCCAAACCCTGGCGATATGCAGCCGCGGAAATTACGCCAAATCCAGTGCCCGCACAATGCGGAGCGACCCGAGCAGCACTGCTTTCTGCATCCTGCAGATCAAAGAGTTGGCAGAAGATCTACAGGCGGGAATGGACTCGATTTCCCTTCGATAGGAGGCTTTCATGCCACCCAAAACACCAACTATCAGGACTACAAGCTTAACTTTATACCCGGGATACAGCTTTCTAAGCTCGGACAAGAGGTCCATATACTTGGACCTCTTTCCTCCTCCTTGAGAGAGATATTCTTCTCAGCTGGACTTGAGAATTCGATCACAAACATCTGTTTGGTCTCGATATCCAGGAGGGTTATGTCCGGCTTAGTGGCTGTCAGTAACCTCGAGGTGGGGAAGGAGTAATTCCAATAAATTCGGCACTTGAAATTTTCCACCACCGATTCTATGTCAGAAGGGACGTACGGTATAACTGGTATTTGATCAATACCATAGGCATGTCTAAGATGATAGTAGAGCACGCGGAGAGCAGCATTATGTCGAGACACGTAGCTCGACGCTGCAAGAGATGGACAAGCAGACAGAATGTGCATAATCGTTTCAGAATGGTGGTGGCACAACCTACAGAGTGTGGACTCCGCTATTTGGAATATGCGGGCCCTGTACGCCAAAGTATT
>CAXASN010000033.1:0-41719 GCA_963971575.1 Liopterus haemorrhoidalis
CTAAGTCAACATAAAAGATATACATTTGATAATTTGTACAATAAAAATTACCTATGCGGTACTATATTACTTAGATCGTCGTTCAAAAATTCATTTATATCGTAATATGCTTTTTCTAGTAAAAGTTTTTTGAGACAATTTTTAAATTTTAAAGGTTTGATCTCTCTGAGATTATTTGGCAATTTATTGTACAGAGATGAACCAATATAATCTGGATTAGTTTTAGCAGATGTGTAACACATTTTAGGTAGGCGATGTTATGTTTGTCTCTGGTATTGCATGAATGTATCTCACAATTTTTTGGTAGCTTTGTATCTTTAATATATTCTAATAATTTCAAAATGTACAAGTATGGCAAAGTTATGATATGTAAATCCTTAAATACTTGCCGGCATGAAGTACGTTCTACGACACCACCTAGATTCCTGACAGCTCTTTTCTGAATAACAAATATTCTTTTCCAGTTAGTTGACTGTCCCCAAAGAATTATGCCATATGACATGACAGATTGTAAGTACGCGTAATGTACAATTTTAGCTATGTCTAATGATACATAATTTTTAATTTTGTATAGCATGAAGTTACAGCTGTTTAACTTTTTAGCCATAGTTTGTATATGAGATTTCCAATTCAATTGAGCGTCTAAATTAAAACCAAGAAATTTAACTAAATTTATGTTATAGGAAGGGTAATTTAGTACAGGAAATGAAGCTCAAAAAATTACAAAACCTCGCAATTTTTTCGTTAGGCATCGATTTGGATAAAAATTTGGAATTAGGCTCATTTCACCCTCTAGTTCATTTTCTACATTGTGCCGCTGTACGTTTTTTTGTTTTTTTAAGGGTGAAAACTACCCTTAATTGTAAAAAATTATAAAATAACATTTTAAACCTTAATATGGGTAAAATTTGGTTTGGATTAGCTAAATATGGATCGTTTTATGCTTTAGAATACAATTTCATAATGTTTCAACCCTTAAAAATCAACCCTTGTTGGAGTTTAATGTAAAAAAAAAGTATTTATCTTAAAAAATGATTTCATCTTGCATCGATTTGCACCCTCTACTTAAAATTTTATATCATGCTCATGGGCACTGTTTATTTTTTAAGGGTGAAAACTACCCCTAATTGTCAAAAATTATAAAATAACGTTGTAAACCTTAAGATGGGTAAAATTTGGTTTGGATTAGTTGAATAATGATTGTTTCATGCTTTGGAATACAATTTCTAATGTTTCAACCCTTAAAAATCCACCCTTGTTAGAGAGTGATATAAAAAAATTATTTATCCTAAAAAAATGATTTCGTCAACAAAAAAATTTTATTGGTTTTTTAAACATAGATCCTTTATTTTTAGTGATAGAAAGTTTTTTCAAAAACGATTTGGTAGGGCTTTTCTAGAGCCATAATACTGTGTAAATTAAATTCCTTAAGATTCCTTAGTTTTTAAATGGGGTTTGAAGGGCTCGAATAAGGTGGTGTTCGCTTGTAAATAGAGGTTTTAAACGGCTATATCTCGCCAAATATTCACTGTACAGAAAATATATACACAGAGAAATTTAAGTCATTAAAAAAGCTACAATTTAGTGCTCTATCATTTTTTTCATATCTCCAGTAATTTCGGTGATATTTTGAAGAAAAGGGTGAAAAATACGAAATCGCAAAAATGGTTTTTTCTTTAAACTCAAATTTTTCTAAAATTAGGCATTTTAAATTGGTCAAACTTCTTGGGTGTACTGAAAATACATATATGAAGAGAACCACAGAAGGGTGAGAATCAATTTTAAATAGGGGGGTAAATAGGGGGTTGTTTTCACTGATTTTTTCGTAGAAAAAAGTAGGTACCGACCTTATTTTGATCATAAGTCGCTTAATTTTTATGCTAGAGAATTTTTTTTTTTTTTTGTTTGAAAGGTCTAATCAAATACTTTAAAAAAGTATTCTATATTATATATTTCTGATTCAATGAGTTTTCCAAAAAAATGCAAATTTTTCCTGTTATTTGACTTTGAATCTTTCAAATTATGCATTTGGCGAAAAAAAGTTAACCATTAACATGCCGTATCTCGGTTCGTATTGGTCGTAGAAAAATAATAAAAAAAGGAATTTGTTTGTTTTTTTAAAGGCTACAATTTTGTTATCTACAGTTTTTTTGTTAAAATGCATATTTTTCGAGTTATTCGCAAAAAACTTTTTAAAAACATCGATTTTTTCTTCGAAAAACTGTTACTTTCAACCACGAATAACTCAAAAAATATTAGTTTTACGAAGAAAACGTAAAGAACATTTTTTTCTTAGAATTACATTTCCCATCGATTCCTATAGTTAAAATGTAGTAAAAAATTTCCACCCCCGAGATGGAGTGGCAACCACCCCCAAGGTTTTAGCGTACACCTGCATGATGTAGAAAATGATCCTTGGGCTATTCCCTACCTTCTTTGAAAATTTCACGTAATTCCATGCTGGACGAAAAAATTGCGAGCCAAAATGCTTCATTTCCTGTACTAATTTGGTATATTTCTATTAAAACTGAAAACGATTGTGTAAATTTTGAATTCATTTAGAACAAGTTTATTTTTATCAAAACAAGTAAGAGCTTCAGAATTATTTGTAATAGTTTTTTCTTCGACATCACCATAGTCAACACCTTTACTGATGAAAGTCGTGTCGTCAGCGTACATCAGGGTAAATGCACTTACATTATCTGGGAGATCGTTAATAAATAATAGAAACAACAATGCACTGATAATTGAGCCCTGTCCTACTCCTACATTTAACGTTTGAACACTCGATTTGATATGGTTACAGTAAACATACTGTGTTCTGTCAGTTAAGTAGTTTTGTAAGATATTAAGACAGTTCCCGCGAATGCCATAGTATTCAAGTTTTTTTAACAATATATCGTGTGACACACAATCAAATGCCTTGGTGAGGTCGCAGAACATGGCTGCTACATGAAGCCCATTTTCCAGAGAATATAGTACTTCAGTTAGTAATTTGGTAGCTGCTTTAGTAGTAGATAATTGAGATCTGAAACCATACTACTTATTCGATAGTAAGTCATATTTATTTATAAAATTAAGGAGCCTGTGCTTTATGGTAGTTTCAAATATTTTTGAAAAATGGGTGTTAAGGAGATAGGTCTGTAATTAGAAGGGTTGTTTTTGTCTCCTTTTTTATGAATTGGAATAATTTTTGAAATTTTTAGAGCAGATGGAAAATTACCTGAAGTAAAAGCACAGTTTATTATATCTGCTAAAGGTTTAGCGATAGAATGTGCAGAGGCTTTAACTATTTTGGTGTTAATATCATATATGTCTGTACTAAGTTTATTATTAAGATGTTTTATGATATTTACAATCTCATCTTCATCCACGGGTAATAAAAATATAGAGTTGTAATTTTGGGTGTCTTTATTGTAATATATGGATCCGTATTCAGTAAACCTACAGTACTATTTTGAGCTACGGAGGAAAAGGAGAAAAATAAATTAAATTCGTCTGCAATTAAAGATGTGCTGATTTTTTGCTTAAGCTTACTTACTTGACCTTCCTTTTTTGTAATATCCCAGGCTGTTCTGGACTTATTATCGGATAGCAGAATGAGTTCGTTGTTGAAGTTCTGTTTTGCCGTTTTAATTTTAAATCTGTATAATTTTTTGTATTTTTTATATATAGAAATACATTGTGGTAAATGTTTAGAAACATCATGTATTAGATCTAAGGTAGTTTTCATCGTACGGAGTTCCTCCGTGTACCAGCGTGAATGTTGACAATATTTGTATTTCTTGTCTCTGGCTTTACTAATTGGACAAAACTTATCAATTCCTGAAATAAACTTATTTAAGAAATGCTCCGTTTTGTGTTCAAGGTTCACACTATTGTTCACTTCACTCCAGTTGGCCTTTTGAATCCATGCATTGAAATTTGCTATATTTTATGAGCTAAAATTTCTACACAATCTTTCTTCGGTCTGAACATCTGTTTTTATCTGGAAAACTTACAGACAGATTTACACCAAAATGATCTGACATGATAGAATTTTCTACTTTAATTTCAATTTTAGATTTATCCATATCCGTTATAAAATTATCTAAACAGCTTCCGTTACCTAGATAAGAATATCTAGTTACTTCAAAGTGAGTAATATAGAGACCAAAACATTCAATTGCATCTACAAATTTAAAATATAGATTATCTTCAATTCTAAAATTGATATTAGTCACCAGTTATTATTACATTATATTTTTTATATTTATTACCAATACAAATTAAGATGTCATAAAGAGTTTTTATGAAAAGGTCAGCATCCCCAACTGGAGATCTATAAAGATTTATGATTATCAATTTGTAAAGATCAATTTTATGGCGATAATTTCTATATGTACTTCTACTGAGGAATTTTTAACAAATTCTAGAATAGAGTAGGATATATCTTTCCTAATATAGATACTGACCCCACCATTTTTTATAGTTTTTCTATAGAAAAAATCAGTTAAATTGTAAAGTTCGGCAATACATTTATAATACACTATTTCATCTTCGTTTAGCCAGTGTTCACTTAAAAATAAACACAAATATTTTTGGTATTCACTGTTCAGAAGAAAAGATTCTAATAAGTCCTTTTTGGTTCTCAAACTTTGAACAGTTTGGTTAAAAATGACTTCTTGTATATTTATATCTTGGTCTAAGAGTTGAGGCATATCTTCGAAAATTGTAGCGACGGACTACAACCCCAGTAGGTCATGAATTTTGATCTTCGATTATTTCCCGGAGCTGAAAGTTAACTCCGATTTTGAAGCACTTGTTAAATCCCTCCGTTTTGATTGTTTCAAAGAAAATATCTGTGCTTTTGGTTATTTTTTTAATAAATTCTTTTATCTCTCTTTCTTCTGTTTTTGCATTGATTCTTCCTAGATAATACCAAGCTTTCTTAGGTGTAGTTAGAAAGTTTCCTTCATTTTTATTTGTTCCTACGACAATGTTTGCGTTGAACTTTTTTTTGTTGCGTTTTCTTCTTGGTTTTATAAATTCTTCTTCATTATTTTGTTCAATGGTTGCTTTTTCCGATATTTTCGCATTTGAAATTACCACTTCACGATAACTTGTGCGGTCCGTACTGACAGAGATATCAATCATTTGACCTTCGGCTGATTGCTTACCGTTTAAGACAACTTGCGACTTCTGGTTTTTGACATTCGGTACTCGTTTGCTAGGTAAATCAGTAACCTGCAATTTTCTGATTTGGTCTTGCGACATCTGCTGTTTATTAATTAAAGTTTGGTTCTTAGGCAAAACAGTAACCTGTATATTAGAGTTTGTGTTTATATTTATTATTTTTAGTTTTAAAGTTTCGTTTTCTTTAATAATTCGTGTGTATTTTATTTCTAATTCATACATACGTTTATATGCTGAGGTTTCACCGAAGTAGAAGGTTTTCCCTAAAAATCTCTTGATTTTTTATTTCGAGTAGAGATATTGGAATTGTTTTATCTCCACAGAATAAACAGTTCCATGTCCCATCTTCTGGTTTTCCAATGGGGTACGCACATTTTACATGAAGATTGGCTTCACATGAGTTGTACTGAACACCATTTTTAACTTTTCTTTTACATTTTTCACACTTTAATTCTGTAAGTTTTGAGAGCAAATGCTCATCTTCAACTTTACTTTCGGCCATCTTGGACCGAATACATAACATACCTATATATAGGTTAACTATTGTAAAATACAAATTGCATGACGTGAGCAGTTACGTCATGTATTCAACTGATACTGAAACGAACAGAATTTGTGTTTTTAGTAACTCAAATTCTTACAGCCGCTTCTTGCAGTAATAAATTGAACGCCGCGTCATCTATATCCGCGTTTTTTCAGGAAAACGCTAGGTAGCGAAACGAAAAAACCTAAATTAAAATTGAATCGCATATTTCGAAAAAGGCTCATCCCGGATTTTTTTTCGGTAAAGTCCGGAAAAAGGACTCTTTTTCCATGTACACATATAGACTAATGTATTCTGAGAGAGAGATAGTCTCATATCTGGTTTTAATACTGGAAAAAACCCATGACGTTCTGAAATAAATTTCGAAAAGGTTTCATCTCACCGAGATGATTTTTTCGAAATGCATTGAAGTCATATCATCTAACACATGATATGACCAACCACTCCTCAGATTGTTTTTTGGTTGATAGACTTCAAATCGTGGTGCAAAGTTAACTTCAAGGCAAAACTATTATCGGAAAGATGCTATGATAAATAAGTTAAAAAGGAGGATAAGGATTCTTTTCAAGTGTCGAGTTTTTTTGTTTATCTTTACCTTGAAAAGCCGGGTGAAGTTTTATGTCTTCTCTTTATTGGCAACGAAATGAACAACGAAGCTTTTGTCCTGCCGAAAACGAAAGGTTGTTGTGCAAACATTCCTTCTCTTGAAGCATTTCCGAGCTACTCCTCAAAAGTGTCAATCAATTCCTTAAAAATGAACGACCTTCAAAAGTTGAAACAATACATACCGGCAAATTACGAAAACTTCTACGAAGGTATTTTGCAGTGGCCGACATATGCAGCATCACAGGCAGACGTCGCAAAAGAATAATAATAATAATAATAATCCTTTATTCAACTTAAAGTAATTTACAAGTTATGTCAAAAAAAAAGTATATGAAAACAATGTTTACAAGAAAACAGTTATTTAAAAATACAATAAATACAAGTTATTCATTTAGAAATTCTTGAACAGAATAGTAGGCTTGTTTGGCAAGGAATTTTTTAAAAATATATTTGAATTTTTTCGCATTTATATTTCTATCATGGGCTGGGATTTTATTGAAAATATTGAATCCAATATTCATCCTTCTCGTAACTTCCAGTCGTGGCACAGTTAAATTTTCTTTGGATCTTATGTTGTGAATATGCGATTCTTTGCGCATACAAAGATTTCCACATATTTTCTTTATTTCCTTGGCTTGCAGAAATATGAACTGCGCATAAAGCGTAAGTATATTCAGCTCCTTGAAAATTGATCTGCAGGATGCTGTTTTTGGTGCATTTACAATGGCCCTGACTGCTTTCTTCTGAAGTAGAAATATAATTTCTGCCTTTGGTGAACTTCCCCAGATTGACAATCCATAGGCCATGACTGAATGAAATAACGAATAGTATGTTCTTTGAGCTAATTTTTTATTCGATATCTTCCTTACTCGTCGTATGGCATAAATGGCTTTGTTTAATTTTCCACTTAATCTATCGATGTGACATTTCCATGTTAATCCAGAATCCAAACGTAGGCCCAGAAAGTCTCCGGTGTCGGACCTGGGATTTCTTCTGTTGGATGTGAAGATCATGCTCTTAGTTTTCTCTTTGTTCAAATGCAGATTATTTACCTCAAACCATTCGATTGCTTCCAAGTTTGCGGTAGCAGCCTTAATTGACAGTATGTCGTCATCTTTGTCGTTTACGACTAATGTTGTGTCATCTGCATAAAGTAAGGAATCACATGACAGATTACGAGGCAAGTCATTTATATAAATGATAAATAACAAAGGCCCCAGAATACTTCCTTGGGGAATTCCTGATTTGATGTAACAAGGGTCACTTCTTACCGAATTTTGTGCAACAATCTGAATGCGATTGACCAGATAAGATGTTATAAATCGAAGAGCTGTACCTCTGATACCATAATATTCTATTTTTTCTAGTAGTAGGTATACTATGTGACATATGATCAAAGGCTTTGCTAAGAACACAAAGTTGGACCGAACATTCTTCTTTGTTTTCAAGGGCGTTACAAATGGTTTTAACTAACATCGTTGATGCGTCGATTGTGCTTTTATTTAATCTGAAGCCATATTGTTGATTTGTTGTGTTTTTGTTGCCATTGTTGATTTGTTATTGTTGAAGATAGTTATGTTTCTCAAAGAATTGTGTCAACTGAGTCGTGACAACAGATTCCAAAATCTTGGAGAAAACTGGTAGAATTGATATGGGTCTATAATTCTCAGGTAGAGTTGGGTCACCTTTCTTATAAATCGGTCTTACTTTAGCCACCTTCATGTTGTCTGGAACCACCCCTTCTTCAAGGCATTTATTAACGATGTTGCAAAGTGGATCTGCTATATCTGTATGAATCAGTTTCACGAGTTTACAGTCGAGATCAAAAATATCTTTAGTTATTTTTGGTTTCATATTTGTTATGATTGTTTGAATCTCGGTAAGTGTTACGGGATTGAAGAAGATAGATGCACCATTTACCGGTTGTTTTTTTAAGAAATGAGTCGGTGAATAATTAATATTTGGACTACTGATATTGCTAATATTTCCTACTGCCGAAAAAAAAAGTTTGAAACGAAGAGGAATCTGGGGCATTCGGATACTCAACTTTTTTCTTTCGACCTGTCTCGTGATTAATAATGTGCCATATAGCATTTTGCTTGTTAGCGGCTGTTTCAATTTGTTCTAAATTTCTACATGATCGTTCGACGCTTAGGTGGTTTAAATACTTCTTCTTGTAACTGGTATATATACTTTTCAAGGCAGAGTTTCTTGTTTGGTTATAAGCATCATGTAAGAGACCAAGGGTTTCTTTCATTTGCCTAGTTACTTCAGTGATAGCTATTTTGTGCCCGCTGTGCGTTTTTGTTTTGATTGGAAAACATGTTTCGTGGGCAGTTAATATAGTGCGCAGAAAATTATCGAATTTTTTATTCGGGTCGTTTTGATCATATACGGCACTCCACGTCTCCTGTTGTATAGCAGCAATGAATTTAATTTTATTTTTATTTGAATATAATCTTTGAGGATTGGCATTTTGATCGTCAGTGTTACGAATGGGCATATAGATCATTGGAGCATCGTGATCAGAAATATGTGTTGCATAGACAAATGTATTGTAATTTGTAATATTCGTAAAAATGTTATCAAGACATCTTTGTTGCCTTGTTGGTTCATGTATGGTTTGTTTTAAGCCATAATTTATTAAGGTATCTACTACTATATTTGTGCTGTTACATTTTGTGAGAAAGTCAACATTGAAGTCTCCAGTGACAATAATCTTTATGTTATCATTATATTCCATGAAAATATAATGGAGAGCATCTTCCAACACCGAGATGAATTCGTACAAATTAGAGTCAGGTGATCTGTATAATGCTAATATAAGCATATTCAGATGTGGCAAAAAGTTTGCTGTCATTTCACAAATTTTTTCTACCGATAGTGAATTAATTTGTTCAATAAGAGTTCCTTTGATATTGTTTTTAGCATAT
Source organism: Liopterus haemorrhoidalis (assembly GCA_963971575.1). NCBI lineage: Eukaryota > Metazoa > Arthropoda > Insecta > Coleoptera > Dytiscidae > Liopterus > Liopterus haemorrhoidalis. The sequence continues at coordinate 9,259 of CAXASN010000033.1, forward strand.
ATACAAACACCGCCATGTATATATTTATGTCTTACATAGTTGCTCATCATTGCATAATTCTTCCTATTGTAATTGCAAATGTTATTCTCATTTAACCAATGTTCAGTAATGCAAATTAAATCTAGATTAAAGTCATTGGCTATCATTTCTAATGCATCTATTTTGTTGGTTATGGACTGGATATTTAAATTCATTATTTTTAAGACTGAGTTCTTTTTCTAAAAAATTTTCTCCTAAGTTGTGTTTTAGAATGTTTTGTTTTTCAATATCAAAATTAAAGCGGACATATGCAACCCCTTTCGGCCAAAAATTTTGACTATATAAGATATCTTTAATTTCAAAATATGCACTAATTTTGAAATTTTTTGTTCTGGATTTTTGCATCGAGTTAAGCTGAACTTCTGAAACGGTGAATTCTTCTTTTGGCCTATTTGTATTTTTATTAAGATAATTTAATATATTTTCTTCGGTAACTGAGGATTGTACACGTGAAATATACATCCAAAGTTTTTTTGATACACCCGTAAACATATTATTTGAATCATTCTCAGCAGTCCCGTATTGCTTAACGCGACGTTTAAAGAAGATATTTAATAATAATTTTTTATAAAAATTTTTTGGGAGATTTTTTTTTCTTTTTTGTAACATAACAATACTGTGAAATGTAAAGGAAAGCTACAATAAAATAATGAAAATGTTCTCTTATTAATAACCGTTCCTTAATAATGCCGTTTTATTACCAAAACCATCTCAGTCATTGGATGAATTTTGAATAGGACCCATCTCGGAAATCTATTACAGCCGTTTTCCCCGACACACTTTCATTCAAGGAAATCTTTTTACTATGTTATGATGTAACACAACAGTTTTTAGTTACAGAAAAAAATTGTTCTCTTAATTCAAACTGTTCGAAAGAAAATCAGTTTTTTGTGTCTCCTGTAAAATTTAAAATATCCGAGATGAGGCCTTTTCGAAATTTGCGATTTAATTACTTCCCTTAGAAAGCAGACTAACATCATTTGCATTTATTTACAAATAAAAACATCCTGCGACATAAATCATGATAATCTACTAAAGGTAACCACTCTTAATCTTCTATTTCAGGCTGTATTAGGTAGTCAATCCATACCCAACGTAGAAGACGAAGTTTGTGGGGCAGACGAATGTATTATATCCAACGAAAACGATGTTGAACATCAGTTGAAGCAACTTGAAACTATTGTTAACTTGCCAAATCCACAAGAACCGATAATACCAGAAACAACAATTTCTAGAAGATTTATGGATAACCTGTTTCCCGACCTTCCGAATGGCTTTCAAGCTATTGCGAAAGGTCTGACAAATTTTCTGGAAAACTTATATCAGAAATGTCGTTCGAAGATATGGCAGTTTATAATGGGCAAAAGTAAGTAGTTATTACTCGACATTTTTAATTTTTTGTGAAATTGGATTGAATATCTCGAGAATCATTGTTACCAACTCGACATTTAAGAAAGTAGCTAAAGCATTGATGAAAAGTCTATTTTTATGAAAACGTCGCCAATTTTTTTATTACATAAATCAAAACACTAACTACAATTAATTGTATTTATAGCGTTTGGGACTTCAGATATTCACCATTATAATAATAATATAAATCTTTATTGAACTACTTGATAATAATAAATTATAAAATTATATAATGCAGTATGCAGTTACAAAATTAAATAACAATGTTATAGATGATAACTAAATATAATTACAGTACCTAGACAAAATATTATAACCACTTATGATTTTTTAAAAATTCATTGTTTTACACAAAATCAACAAAATAGTAATACACCAATTTTATTTTTATTTTGTATTTTATTATTTCAAATTATTTTCGTAGATTTATAAAATGTTTTTAATATTTTGTGTTGCCCCCCTTTGCTTTTATTACTGCCGTAATTCTTCGAGGCATACACTCAATACATGCCCTAATACAATTTTCAATTTCTGGAGAGCCATGCCATACTTTTTAAATATTATCTATTAAAACTTGTTTATTAGTATTATTTAAATCAAAAACAAGTCTTTTCAGGAGGCTCCAAACATTTTCGATAGGATTGATATCCGGCGAATTACTTGGCCAGAACAAAATCGATACTTTTTGTTCTTGCAAATCAGTCTCAGAATAAAAATACAGAGTAAGATGTTTAAAATAGCTTATGTTTTAATAAATACACGAAATACAAGAAATAAATAAAGTAGCATATGATTATACGTCGGCATTTTTAATAAACAGTTGTTTTTGTAAGTGGTTATAATATTTTGTCTAGGTACTGTAGATACAAAAATACAGAAAAAATTAGTACAAAAATAAAAAATCTATATATTAAAATAAATATGTGCAGTATTTTTTTTATATAACAAGGTTTAATAAGATTTTGAAAATTGCGCCTATGGCTTCCATTGGTTGTTTTAGTCATAAGCTCCGCCCTTCTGTTTTCGTCTATTTGTAGGAATATAAATAGCAGTATAGCAGTAATATATTTAGGCACTAATATGATACAGACATTATAACACATGACATAACATATATTTTACATATTTCATTTTTTTAACTTGTATCCATGGTATTATATATTTAAAGTTACGTTATATTTTAAGTTGCTTGCTTGTAAGTCCAATAGTAATCAATTTCAACAATTTGCACTGGTTATTAAATTTACGCTTTTAAAAATTAAATGCAATATTTGCCCAAATATAACTAGAATATTGAAAAAGTAATTTAAACAAAATAAAAATGCAAAAACAAAACAGAAAAAATTAATTGCCTCGCGGCCGATTTGAACTCGAGTTTGCAGATTAGAACGCTTGTACTTGCTTTTGCTTTGCTTTCAAAAATTCTTTATTGTTTAAATGTTTACAATAATTAATAATATTTACATTACACCTCCTATCACAATTGGACATATGTGCAGGTATTTTATATTTACAAATAGTGTAAAAAGATGTTTTTGCTTATAATAAAGCAGTAGCAGAGTGTTTCATAATTTTAATCATGGTTTAGGGGCAAACGATACGTTTGTTCCCTTTAAAAGGATACTAAACTAAACTTAATCTAACTTAACTAAATTAAAACTTACACTACATTAAAAACTAACTGGGAATCTGAGCTGGGATAATGACTGCAATGAGAGACAGTCCTATGTAACTGGAACGCCTCCAGTGTAGGTTGGAAGGTGTTGGAAGGGAAGTTTGTGTATGAATGTGTGTTGTGAAGGGTGTCTAGTTAAATTTTTAGTTAAGGGGTTGGAAGAGAGTTGTGTGGTGTAGAATTTATTTGAAATTTTGTTTATGTAGTCAGTAATTAGTGGTAAGTTAGTCCGTTCGTGTAGTTCAGTGATTCTGGTGTATCTGTCAGCGTTAGTTATTAGTCTTAAGCATTTGTTTTGAAGTCGTTGGAGTTGGATTTTTGTGGTTCGAGACGCGCCACACCAAGCTGGGGCTGCATAAGTCATGGTTGGTCTGATGATGGTGGTGTATATTAGTCTTTTGTTTTTCTGTGTGAGTGAGCTGTGTTTGTTTAGTAGTGGGTATAGTTTTTTAATGCTGTAGTGTGCTTTGATTATTGAATTGTGTATGTTTTGTCTGAAGGTTAATGTTTTGTCAAGGTGTACGCCGAGGTATTTAACTGTTTTAGTCAAAGTCGGGTTTGTCTTATGGTCATAAATTTTGAGTTTTGAGAAAACAGTATTGTTAGTAAATTTGCGGGAGAAAACTATGGTTTCTGTTTTTTGTGAGTTTATGTTTATCTTCCATAAATCCCAGTAGTCCTGTAGTTTGTCGATGTGTAATTGTATTTGTCTTTTGGCTACCTCTGCACTGAATGAGTGGGCATAGATTGCCGTATCATCAGCAAAGAGGGCCATTTTAGTCTTTTCAAACAAAGGAATGTCATTAATGTATAAAGTGAAGAGTTTGGGGCTAAGGACACTGCCTTGGGGAATGCCTGAAGGTATGAGATGTGGGCAGGAAAAGGTATTGTTTATCTTCACTTTGAATGAACGATTTGATAAGTATGAGTTTATGGTTAGTATTAATAATTTAGGAAATTTGTATTGAATTAGTTTGCTAATGAGCCCTACTATCCATACCTTATCGAAGGCACGTTCAATGTCTAGTAGGGCCATCGTAGTGACTTTTCCTTTGTTGAATTCAGCAATTACGTCAGAAACTATACGTACAACCTGCTGAACTGTGTTATGTCTGGCTCTAAAGCCGAATTGGTGTGGTATTGTGATTTTGTGCGCCTCATCAAATTCTAGTATTCTGGAGAGGATTATTTTTTCTGTTATTTTTGATAGAGAATTTAATAGGCTAATGGGGCGATAGTTATTTGGGTCCGTATGATCTTTGTTTGGTTTGGGAATTGGGACGATGGTAGCCATTTTCCATTGTGAAGGGAAGTGATGGAGTTTAATTATGGCGTTGATGATATAAGTTAGCTGAATTATAGCTTTTTGGGAAATATTTTTTAATAATTTATTATCGAGTAGATCAGGACCAGGAGCTTTTTGATTGGGGAGTGTTTTAATTAAATTTGCAACTTCTACAGGAGAAGTGAGCAATTTGATGAGACGATTTTTGGGTGTGTTGTGTGGGGTGTTTAAGTATTCAATTGTGGAATCTGTGATAGTTTTTTGTTTAGGGGTGTTGTTTGTGTTTGTATGATGGACTCTTTCAAAGGCATCAGCTATTGCCTCAGCCTTCTGAGAGTCTGTGATGTGTTCTGTGTTATTATGATTTAGTGTTGGTATGTGTGAATTCGGCTTTTTGAGTATTTTCGTCATTCGCCAAAGGCTATTGTCATTGGGATTTAAGGAAGAAAGTTTTTGTTGGAATATGTTGTTAGTGTGATTTTTGATGAGTGAGCGTACATGTCTATTTAGTGCATTGAGTTGTGTTCTGTGTTGAGGGTATTGTGTGCGTTGCCATAGTTTTCTCGCCGCATTTCGTTTAGTTATAACGTCAAGTATGTCTTGAGGTAGTCTCTCTGTATTTGTATTAATTGTAAGTTGTTTTGAGTGTTTAGTCTTTGCAGTATTGATTGCGTCTGTCAGTGATTCAACTTCATCCTCCAGTTGTTGTGTAGTCAGAATTTTATTATTAATTTTGATTAAATTGTCTAGTGTGCTTCTGAATTTTTTCCAGTCAGTGTCTTTGTATGAAGTTATTGTTTTGGAAATATTTTCTATGTTTTGTCTATGTAATTTAAATATTATAGGGTCATGGTCAGAACTAAGTTCATGTAATGTAGTCGGGTCAGTTATGTTATTAATGTTTTTATTAATTATAAAGTCTATGGAGGATGGAGTGGAACCGTTCGGTGGGAAGTGGGTTGGTTTGTCCGGACACATGATAATGGTATTGTGGCTCAGCGAATGAGTGTATATTGCTGAGCCACTAGTGTTATTAGTCAAATTGCAGCCCCAACTTGTATGTCTAGCATTGAAGTCGCCAACTAGTATTGTTTTGTTGTGTGTTAAAAGTGAGTTTAAATCTGTATGTGTGATTTTATTTTTAGGTTTATTGTAGGCCGAAATTATGTGGGTGTTGTCTGTAAGTTTGATTGTTAGTGTTTCGAGTGTAGAGTTAGGTGATGTTTTTAGTATGTGTGGAATGTTGTGTTTGACTAGTATGGCGACTCCTCTGGCTGCAGAGTCATCATTGTCGTCCGCGTCTTTTGGTCGGTCCCGTCTGTAAATTTTAAAGTTTTTAATTGAAAATTTGTCAGTTGGTTTAAGTCTGGTTTCATTAATTAGTAAAATGTCAATGTCATGTATGATAATAAAATGTTTTAGTTCAAAAGTGCGTAAACCTACACTGTTTGCGTTCCAAGAACAGATGTTGATATTTTTATATGCCATATTTTTCCAAGTTTTGGGAAAATTGGACGAACGTCATGAATTTTTCTTCACTACTGTTGCAGTTAGTAAATTGAGCGTTTAAGTCTCTCATGGCAGCCAGCATACCGCCCAAATTGACCAGTTGACTCATTTTCTTCATTTCTGAAAAAATGGAATTTATATTAATGTTTTCTTTGGAATTATGGGATATATTTTCATATTTGCTTGTATATGAAGGGATTTCGTTATTTTCTTGAGCTTGAATGGGTTGTGAACGTTGAACTGATCTTGTTGGTGGGAGCATGGGAAAGTCTTTTTCTAAGTTTGTTGAAATTGGAGTAGGGAGTAAAGTTCTCCTTTGTTCTGTTCGATTCCAGGGGTTTTGTGCTGGTAGAGGTGCCGGAATAAATCTGGTCTTCTGCATGTTTTGTTGGTTGTTATCTCTCGAATTTTTAATGTTTTCAATTCTTCTCAGGTAAGTTGGACAGGAAGTTGAATTTGCGGTGTGTGGACCATGACAATTAGTGCATTTAATAACTGGATTGGGTGAACACTCGCTGGTTAAGTGGTCACCTGCACATTTCAGACATTTGGGTTTCAAATAGCAGTTAGATGTTGCATGTCCCCAGGCTTGGCATCTGTGACATTGGATTATAACTTTTTTATTATAGCATCTTTCCCAATATATTTTGGTATATGCTATAAATTTAATTTTTTCAATGTCTGCAAAATTTGTTGAATTTTCAACAATAACTAAGTAATATGGTCTTCTGGTGGCTCGCATTTTTGTGATATCAATTATCTTGATGTTGTGTTCTAAAATTTCATATTTGATTTCGTCAAGAGAGATGTCACAATCCAGACCTTTTAACACATATGCGTGTGATTTTAGGTGAGCAGGCGTAAAAGTGAAATGTTCAATTTTTGCTTGTCTTATTATATTTAGAAATTGATCTCTTTCTTTGTGTTCGTGAAGAAAAATGTTTGTGTTTTCTTTGGTATATTTGAAGTGGAATTTTTTACCTGCTACTTTGGATATATTGTCAACTAGTTCTTTGTTGTTGGTAACCTTACCTCTAATAACAATTGGAGGTGGTTTCTTCTTCTCCAGTTTTTTATTAATATTGTCTAAAGTCTCGTCATCAAGATTTTCAAGACTGTTGAATTTATTGTCTGTTTCCATGGTGTTGTTTATTATATGATTATTGTTTTTGCAGGATTTAGATTCGAATGCTTTGGTTAGTTCTTCTAATATGATTCTTTTTGAATTGTTTTCAGGACCGATGTCCGTTGTTATTGTATCATTGGTATCATTTGGATCACTGCTATCATTTTCTGTTTCACTAAGAATTATTTTTGGGCGTTTACCGCCGCGCGGCACTGTAAAGTTTATAAATAATTTTTTTGTGATAAAAAATTAAATTTTTTTAATAAACTATTATTGTTTATGGTTAAACTAATTTTTATAATTATTTTGAACTGATAGTTAGTAATTATTTGCACTAAAAACCACTAAAAAACACTATTTTTCGTAGAGCACAATTTGACAGAAAAATCAGCGTCTAATACCTCTAGACCAGCATGAACGCTTGTACAGTAACCATTACACCATCGAAGCGCTCTGTCTACTGTGCTACATAATATCATTAAATAGTTTACATGGTTACGCAAAAAACACAAAAAATGCGTTATTTTCCGAAAACATAATCTGATCAAAAATTCCTGTTGAACTATTCCGGTTCGTATAAATGTACATTACTTAGAATTTTTTCAGATTTTTAGTTTAAACCATCTGGGCTACAGGGTGTGGGACAAAATTTTTTTTGAACAATTTTGGCAGAAATAATGTCTAAATAATTTATTTTGCAAAAATAAAATTTTGATCGTTAATCCACATACTAAGGGCTTTCATTTGATACCCTGCTCAGAATTTTAAAAAAATATATTTTTTTTCGATGAGCACATATTTGTTTATATTTTTAGGGGGGTATGTTTTTTAGATGTTTTGGTATTTTTCCTATGTGCGGGTCAACGAGTTATATAAGCATGCCAAATTTCAATTTTCTAGGTTTAGCCGTTTGGCTACAATTTTTACCGAACCGACAGACAGACAGACAGACAGACAGACAGACAGACAGACAGACAGACAGACGACAAAATGACGGTATAAGGGTTTTTTGGTCATACTTACAAAACCCGAAAAAACGGCAAAAAACCCTCTTCTCTAACCGTTATAAATATTATATGGTAAAATATTAAATTCATTGTCATTTGTAAATTAGTGTTAACGAAACGCGAAACATGGATTTTAAATAAGTGCGGAAATTGGCTCTTCTGCATATTTTGGAGATAAAATACAAGAATAAAAAGTCTAAATTTTGTGCCATAGAATGTCTGTAAACTAGATATTTGGAAAATAAAATATGATGTTTTCGTCAAAATTAAGATAGCCGAGGAAATAAAACATGAAAAATTGGACTGGAAAAGACCAATATATAATAGTTTATTTATTTAGCTAATGCTAGTAAGATCCATATTACACTCTTAACATAAATATAAATATAATTACAAGTTATACAAAAATAACAATAACAATAATAATAATAATGCTTTCAACAAATACAATATGAAAAATAATTGTATTAAATTCATCACAATTTGATACATTAAATCACAGTTTTATACAAGAACTAACTATATATCTGACAGAATATTACACTTAAGTTTTTTTTTAATTCTCTAGGATTATTTCCCTTTTTGAATTCCAGACTTAATCCATTAAATTTAACAAAACCTTCATCAAAGAAAAAGCCCTTCGTGTTCGCTCCTGCTAGTTTCTCAATATAAAGTTTATCATTACCTCTTGTATTATAACTATGTACATCAGAAATTTTCCTAACATTCTCGTTCAAGTAACTGGGAACTAATTTATTTACAATTTTATACACAAAGCACAGCATATTTATATTAATGTTTTGACTTACATCTAACCAATTCAAACATTTCAACATATCAGACACTCTTGTGTACCTGTTACATTTTAAAATACATCGCATGCCCTTGTTTTGCAATTTTTGTAATTTATCTAACTGCGTTTTATTGCACATAGACAAAATTGTACCACAATAATTATAGTAAGGCAAAACAATCGAATTATATAATGTTAATTTTGCCCACGTTGTTAAATTGACACTAACTCGTAGTTCAATAAATTAACTTTTTTTGCAATTTTTTTAGTCATATATTCGAAATGTTTTTTGAAATTGAGTTCTTCATCAATTATAACTCCTAAATATTTTATTTCAGATACATAATCTATATCGTATTCATTTACTGCTATTTTGAGATTTCTTTCTGTGAATTTTACTTTATTTGCCCTAGATGTTATGTACATTGACTTGGTTTTAGCATAGTTTAGCTTTAATTTATTTATATTTAACCAATCACTAATAGTTTTTAGCTCCAAGTTTTTATTTTCTATTAAAATATCTTCATTTTCATGGCAGTAATATAATAAAGCATCATCAACAAACAGTTTAATCCTGCATTTCTGAACAACTTTAGGTAAATCTTTAATATACAGTATGAATAATAAAGGTCCTAACACACTTCCCTGAGGCACATCTTGGTTACAATTTATTTTATATGACATAGAATCTAAATATTTTGTTCTTTGTGTTCTATTTGATAGGTATGATTCAAACCATATTAACACTGTGCCTTGAATGCCTAAATGTGTTAGTTTTTTTAGCATCCTATGCCTATCAACAGTTTCAAAGGCACGCTTAAGGTTTAAAAATACAGCACCTATTTTATTGCTATTATTGAGAGCTTCTTTCCAGTTTTTTATAATTAGCTGTATCGCTGTTTCACATGAATGGTTTTCCTGTAAACCAGATTGCCAGATAGTTAATAAGTTATTACGATTATCATATTTTATTATTTGTTTGTAAACAGCAATTGAGATAGATATTTTATTAAAAATAATTGTTTTTTTGAGTAAGTGCTTGTACACTAAATAATAAGCTCTAATCTCTGGATTTAGCGCTAAATAATTTTGTGAGTTAATAAAAACAAAAATTTACAGTGACAAGAAATATTCAGATTTAGAACCATTAAGACAGAATATCTTCAGAATATTCTAAGATATCGTATTATCAACTAGCCAATGTTTGGCGTTCTTTTTATGATAGATTAGGTTATTTTTTGACAGGAAATGGAGACAATTTTGAACATTTAATATAAATATCATTGTAAATCCTCTATTTCTCTGGTATCATTATATGAAATATTCTTTAGTTTCAATTTGTGTGATATATTTATTATTACCTTGAAAAAGGCAACATATACTTGTATGTGCGCAGTTAATATTCGGTGTATAACTACATGTAAAGAAAAACAGAACAAGTGAAATCCTAAAATTCTCCAAATTTGTCGTCAGATGACTTTGAAATACTCTAAAAATGTCGCTATTCCCAAATGCAGATTTCTTGTCGCTAAACGTCCTCTCAAATACCCTAGATTTGGCGACTTTTCCCCGTCGTTGGCAACACTATTAAGAATTCTTCAGAAATTGGTTAATGTTGAGGTTTTTATGATGGAAAAAGAGTTCCTATTACAGTTTACAGGTTACATTTTAAAGACTGTTCTTTTATTTGGAGCGGGGGTATATGTCAAAAGAAATACGTTTGTTGAAGATCGTTTCAATCAAAATTTATCAACAGTGAATTGATAAAACCGAATAAGGCAGTTCCCGGTATAAAGTAAAAAAATCAATATATTGAATAGTCGACAGTTTAACTTTATGAAACTCACTTATATTTAAGAGGTTGAAAGAAAACATGGTTTTTTGTTTCACTAACTTTTATTTTAACTGACTACAGTTTTGGCTCACGCCATTGTCAAAGTTGCAATGAGTACAAATCACATTTTACACTAATATATACAAGAAATAGGTATGTACAGGTAACAGAAGTAATAAAAAGATTATGTAGGCAATAAAATATTTCCAAATTATGTTTACAAGTTTAGTGTTAATCCTATGAGCGGCGAGTTGTGTAGGTTGGCAATTTCATTAAGAATATTGGTTTTGGACACGTGTTTCTTAATTTCACGGGCTTCTAGTAAATTTAGCTTAAGGCCTTTCCTGTTATGCAGTATTTTTGGTTCAAATGTGGTTTTTGTGGTATTGTTTGGTTCAAATGCATGATTTTCATTTATGAGATGTTCTGCGAAGGTTGAATTCGTATTTTGTTTGGAATGACTTCTTATGTTCTGATATTCGGGTTTTGAAGGAACTCCCTGTTTGGCCTCTGTATGCAGATCCACATGAAGTGCAATCTAGCCTATATACTCCACTTCGGTCCAATTTATCTGCTTTATCTTTATTATTAGTTATCAGTTTGGTTATTAGTTTGGTATTACACTGCCACAGCACTCACTCCTATGAACCGGAGGATAGAACTCTGCAGGGAGCCGGCGTTGGCCACCTGAATTGCAACTAAAGAACATCTGAGCTTTGGTCACCAGTTACAATATACAACGTGGAGAGCGCTGAACAGACTCCGTACTGGTGTTACCAGGTGTAAAGACAACTTAAAGAAGTGGGGATATATTGCTGGAAGTGGAGAATGCGACAGCGGAAAATACCACGATTACCAACATCTACTGGTTTGTACAAACATAAGAGGTAGCTGCACCCCTGACGACCTCAATGATGCCAATGACGAAGCGCTCTTGGTAACAAGATTTTGGGAGAAGTGTATATGACGTGGTATTGCGGACACGAAATGAGAGAGAGAACCGCGAATCATAAAAATTCTCCATATTTTAGCGCGTTGGCTGCGGAACCGCGGAAAAACGCGAGAATAGGCGCGGCTTAATTCGCGCCCTATCCCCATTGACAAAATCATCTCCCTTCCAACTTTGACCGCAATATTTCCGTGTAAATATAGCTCCCAAGTTAGTTAGTTAGTTAGTTAGTTAGTTAAAACTTTTGGCGCACAGCAACAAAGGCTATTTACGCCTAACGCTAAATGGGCTGCGTTAGGCGTGACTACACTATATATTAAAAACAATAAATTAAACAATCAATAAATAGATAAAATCAATAAAATTACGCATACTTCATAAAAGAAATCTTGCACAGACAACCACAAATAAATAAGATAAAAAAGTCTGTTCGAAATTTTGAACAGACTCAGGGTGATGGTAAGAGGCTGTAAAGGGCCAATTACCATCGAATATCACAGTTGGGAAATTGAACACATTAAAATAAGGTGCAAGACTTCACAAATAAAAAAGTAAATTCGATTCTCTCAGGTAGAGTATCAGCCTGTCCATGAGTACTCTGTCGTCACCTAAAGCAACTGACAGGTCATAGCACAGGCATAAACTCTCCCTAACATCTTCGATTTGTACACACTCAGATAAAATGTGTAACACAGACAAATCTGTGTTACAAGTCTCACAGATAAGGGACTCTTCAGCTCGAAGGAGGTGTCCATGGGTCCACCAGCAGTGACCTATACGGAGGCGTGTGATGGCGGTTTCCTCCCTGCGGTTAATCCTGCAGGAAGAACCCCATGGTTTAACGTCTCCCTTAATCTGTCTCAACTTAACGTCTTGTATGCTGCCCCACTCATGTTGCCATCCGGCTAAAACCAAATTTTTCAGATGACTCTTTGCGTTATCTGGAAATATGAAACTCACATCAAACATAGGTCTGTGGGACGCGGCTTTGCAGCTTCATCAGCCACATCGTTGCCTTTAATACTAACATATCCAAAACAGCTCTACCCTCACATTCTGAGCATTCAGATTATAGAGTAGCAACCGGATCTTTAATACAAGAGGATGCACTGGCTCTGGATCTTGGATATTGTTCAGAGCGCTCAGCGAGTCCGTCAAGATATCACTTGACCGACTTTGCTCTGACGAAACAAAACACAGGACCTTGAAAATAGCATACAGCTCAGTAGTGTACACACTTGTTATGGAGTGCAGACGGTACTGAAACTGTTGGCGTGGATTCAAAACAACGAACGCACACCCAAACCTGGTTCCGGATTTTGATCCGTCAGTAAAATCGACCGTATCCTCGAACCTAGGGACCAGTGTTCTTTGTAACTCATGTTGGTATTCGATACGCAACGTAGTATCTTTATCAAACCTAGTTAATGTGAGATTCTCAGGCGGACGCGGTAGCGTCCATGGTGGAACAGCACACAAAACGAATGTTGGTTTTCTGGCATAAGTCTCTGTATACCTATTTTGTAGAATAGAGTCTTACGCGGGATGATCTGGCTTGGCACTGAGTGCAGCCAAATACCGCAGAGATAGAATTTTACGACGATTGTACAGTGACGGTTGGCCTGCTTCACACAGCAGGCTTGGTATTTGGCTGGTGCGGAATGCACCTGTGGCCAATTAAACCCTAGTGTGATGTACAGTGTCAAGAATTCTTATCTCTTGGTGTTTAGCTGACCCATAAGCTAGACATCCATATTCCAACTTAGAGTGCACTAGAGAACGATATAAACGCAAAATGACAGTACGGTCTACACTCCATGTCTTGTGACTGAGAACCCGCAACAAATTGAGTGACTTTTGGCATTTTTTCTCGGCGGACAAAAAATGTGCCCGCCAAGTTAGACGAGTGTCAACACGAGACCCAGAAATCAGTCAGTATCGGTAAAGGGTAACTATGCTCCATTTAGTGTGAGTGTAGAATTGGAATGGACAACCTACTAAAATGGACACATACAGTTTTGCTGGTCGAGACTTTAAAGTCAATTTCGGTTGCCCATGTATCGAGACGATTGATAGTCAGCTGAACCTGACGTTCGATTGTACTAGTCTTTTGTCCAGCGACAAAGATACCAATTTCGTCGACAAATATCGAACTCTGTACAGGCGATAGAATACATGAAGCTGCACCGTTAATGGCAATCAAAAATAACGTAACGCTCAGTATGAAGCCCTGTGGGACGTTTTTGTCCAGTGCGAACATTTGTGACAGGGTATTTCCGATCCGCAATTTCGAGCGCTGAGGTAACTAAATTCCCAATTACCGATAAGCCAGCAATGGCTGTAGCTGTATTAAGGCCGGATATTTTCCGGACCTTTTCCCAAACTTTGGCCACTGGAGTGGCAACTGTAACGGTGGACACGTATTTGCGCCATGATTCACGCTTGCATTCTTTCACAATCCTCTTAGCGCGAGCTGAAAGCCTATCATGTTTTTCTCTGTTGGACAACGACGGAATGTATTGAAGAGGTGTCTCCTTTCACGTGGCTCCAAGTCGCATTCCTCGTTCCACCAGGAAACGGGAACTCGTCTGGGCTGTGTAGATGACAGCGGTATGCTGTTTTTAGCCGCGCTCGTGATGGAATCCGTGAAATGATTCACCTCCTCGTCTACGGTCAAGCTCGGAATATCCTCATGAGCGGGATTCGGTAACGGTTTTGAGCCTTAAGAGGATTGGAAAGTGATCACTACCGCAAACGTCGTGATGCACATCCCATTTGAACAACATTATGGCTCCTGAAACGACGCTAAGATCTATAGCACTAAATGTACCCGTTGCTGCACAGAAGTGGGTGGTTCTGCCGTCGTTCAAAAAGATCAGATTCAAATGTTCAACATATTCTCCAGGTGACGTCCGCGTCGATCGTTCCGCACCGATCCTCAACACACATTTTAGGCGTTAAAATAACCTAGTAGTATGAAGGGTGGTGGGAGTTGATCGATGACATTCACGACATTTCGGATGATGGGTCAAACACCAGGGGGAAGGTAGATAGAACAAATCGTCACCTGGAAGGGAAGTGGAACAGGAACTGCTACGAGACACTCTGTGTCAATGTCTACAGGATCATAGTATAAAGTGTCTCTAACGAGAATTGCCACACCGTCACATGCTCTTCACCCCGTAAGGAAATCCGTGCGAAACACGGAGTATCCTCGGGGAGAGAATGTGTCGGTTTCCTTGAAGTTTGTTTCCTGTAGACTAACACACGAAGGAGCAAAATCTGACAATAAAAGTTGCAGTTCTTCGTAGCGCTGATATACACCGCTACAGTTCCACTGGATTAGTGGGCCGTTCATTTCTGTTTAAGGGCGTTACCCCGCAATCTAATGACCTTTGGTTCACCCTTAGGTTGCGGGTCAACAGCCATTTTCTCGGCCACTGTTTCACTTAATTGTCCAGGTGCCTTGGTGGACATACTGGACTCTCTTTTGAATGGTTTGGCTCTCACTGGTATCCATTGAGAACCAACAGTTCCCTTATCAGTCTCCGATACTGGAGTGGCTAATGAGGGTTTGGCAGAAGCGACCATACTCTGGTCGCTTCTCGTTTGTGAAGACTTCTCCTTTGGTGGTGGGGAAAACTGTGTGCGTTCTCTTTTTGATTGGGGGGATTTATTCAGACCTGACCCCCCGGGTTGTGGGGTCTGAATTTTAATCTCAAGGACCGATTCCAACACCTTTTCATTGCCGGATTGTTTGGGCGCAACTATATTTGATGCCGCTAAAGGCCGTCCGATTTCGGACGAGACGGGACACCGTCTGCGTCTGAGTCTGTACGCTTGCTGTTCTTTTTGCTGCTATCTGCGCGAAGGATTTCGCGAAAGTAACAAGTGCACTTTCCTTATATTTCCTTCTGGTATTTTGTCCTGCGTCTTGATCGCCTGAATGGCCGTTTCCTCCAAGTACGTTGGGCAGTGGCGTGAGGTGGATGCATGCGCACCTTTGCAGTTCACGCAGTGTGCCACGTTTGGACAGGTTTCAACTTCATGTTGATCCTGTCTTCAGTTGGTACAGATGGTCTGCTTACCACAACGACTTGAGGTGTGTCCGTAACGCTGACACTAGTAGCATCGCATCGGGTTGGGATAGTAGAGACAAACGTTGCAAACGTTATACCCCACCCTTACCGATGCTGGACACCTAGTGCCAGCGAAGGACACCACCATTGAGATCGAAGGCTTGCCATTTCGTAGTTTGAGCTTTCTGCAATCAATTACACCTTGCGATGCCATTTTTTGCACGAACTCTTCCTCCATGACGTAAGCAAGGTCGCGATCTGTTATGGCGCCTCGAGTTGTATTTGGAGCCTTGTGCGGCAGAACAGAAATACGGTATTTACCAAATACCTCACATTTCTGCAGCGTCGACGAAGACAGTTGGGCACGTAGTCTTCAACGTTCGGGCAACAAAAAAGGGGGACATCTCCTTAAAAGACATACCCTCTTCTTGCACCTTCACGACGAGAAATCGTGGTGCTGGCGCACAATACTCGACCAACCTATCTGCCTTCTTAGCAGAAGGTCTTACACATCTCTTGTCTGATGATTGAACATCTGGACGAGGTCTCTTGTTTCATTTTATCCCTCCGGGTAGTCGACATACCCGTATATAAAGTTATCGTATCACCCTGCCATGCCCACCCACCAGGGAGCCCTACACCGGGCACGTTGGCCGAAAACCGGCTCATTTCGCCAGACACGTCAGGATGATATAGCATCGGAGGAAGTAGTCACGGGCTGCTCCACCCGCTCGAGAACCAAGACTAGTCAACTCTGGAACCTTGCGAGCTGCAGCCGCTCCCACAGACCCCCGAATACTTGTCTAGCGGCACAGCATTACCCCGGCATCCACGATACAGTAGTGGAGCCACTCTATCCATGAACTGTGACACCAGCCGATTGACTGAGCTGACCAGACTCAGCCTCCCGTTTTGCCAAATCTGAAGCAAAAGAAAGCGTGTTGGGATCGTACTGTCCGCGGGCAGCAGTCTCCTTTAACCGACCAGGATCCTCTTCTCCGGCGTTACGGGTCTCCACGCATAGCAAACACGTGGGTAGGAATTTAAGTGGGAGATAAAAGAGACAACATATAAGCCTATTCCCACAATCGGCTTCTCTGAACTGTCTTCTCCCAAATGATGATAGGCCCAAAAGCTCGATATGGTCAGATGTCGTGACCATTATGAACTTCCCTTGCGTGATTGAGGGTACGCGGGATCATCAGACCCGAAAGCTTCCCCTGCGGAGTTTATGTGGCATAGGGTAGCGACTTCAGTCTTCCACGTGATTTTACTACTGTAGGCTGTTCCAAACTTTTAAGCAGAACTAAATGGAATTAAAATTTCTTAAGTTGTCACTAGCTTACTTTTTATATATTAAAGTGGACTTTTTCTACACAGAATGATCAAAAGATTAATCGGTAAAAGTTAATAAATTTGTATAAAATTACATTTATTTTTGTTTATGTCATTTAAAGTATACATTTTTAAGTATCGTACGACTGTTTGTTTTAATTATATTTATATAAAAATTCGGTTTCAATATATTTTTTCGATTGTTCACCTAAATTTGTAAAAATGTGCGCTTTGTGCGATTTTTTGAATCAAGTGGGCAATTTTGGCGATTTTTTTTTTAAATACTTGGCAATCCTGATTAAAATCACATCGGCGTCTATTGATTTACATACCAAATTAATTAATATACATTTGTACATTAATTACCTAATTTATATATTTTATTTAAAGAATTTCGGGTCATTTATTATTAATTTTTTGTGTGCAAATTTACATGCACTTTCGCACTGCAAAATTTAATACAGTGGCCCTCGAAGTCTAGTTGTTATACACTTGTATCCTGAGTTGAAATCAGCTTTTTAGGAACAGATTAAACGCAGAAAACTATTTTTT
Source organism: Liopterus haemorrhoidalis (assembly GCA_963971575.1). Taxonomy (NCBI): domain Eukaryota; kingdom Metazoa; phylum Arthropoda; class Insecta; order Coleoptera; family Dytiscidae; genus Liopterus; species Liopterus haemorrhoidalis. The sequence goes on from CAXASN010000033.1 coordinate 26,852, forward strand.
ATTTTGAAGATTTCCCTCCATGTTCTGGTCTGATAATTGAAAAGAGGCAATGTAGTTCTGTGCGCACTATTTGAGACCTAACAGTGTAAGTTGTATTTTCATTTTATGTTTCAATTTTCTACAATTATTTTATTATAAAATATTGTATTTTTTATAAATTTTCGGTTAGTTTTTCATTCACTTGAGTAACGTCATAAGTAGGCTTACCATACGTCCCGGTTTGACCGGGATTGTCCCGGTATGAAGGTATGGTCCCGGCGTCCCGGCCAGTTTGTCATTTTGTCCCGGATATTTCGTAAAAACTAAAAAGTGCAAGATATACACGCAATACAAAAAGTGCAGCCTCGGAAAATGGCGATTAGACAACTATAGGCTATTCCAAACGTTTAGGCGGAACTAGATTTTGAAATCTATTAATTTTTATCTTTTAATTCGGAATTTTAGTTATTTTGTTTAAGCTTTGTAAATCATACTCACATTGCAAATTCTAGCTTAAATTGATTGTTATTATAAAATGTCCTTTCCATTGTATTTGAATTTTTTGTCATTCTTAATAAAAATTTCCCATTTATTTATTTTTTTGTCTTCAAAATATGGAAAAATGTATTACAATATTTGACATGTCATTCGTTTTCATGGTTTCACTGTTGGAATTTTTTATTTTCACATACCAAACGTGAAACATGAAATAATCCAAGCCAGGTTCCTTCTTGTGACAACCTAAAAGAACGAAATTTCCATTTAGTTCCGCCTAAAAGTTTGGAATAACCCATAATTAAAAATAACAACGAATTTTTAAAGGAATTTCACGCTAGTGATATATATTAATATATTTTTAATAATAAGTTATGTTCAATTAAAAATAATTAAAAATTATTACAACGTTAATTTTGATTTCTGTTAACCACTCCGTTATTTATCCTTTTAAATCATAATTAATTAGAAAAATCTCAAAATTGTCCCGGTTTGAGAAAAAAATATTATGGTAAGTCTAGTCATAAGTCTTTACGAACGTTTGTTTAACCGTTCCAAACCGTTAGTTCAACTTAGAATATTTTTCATTTGTTTAATTTAAGGTAATATTTTTTGTTATAAATTTATTTATAAGATCTGTATCAATTTCTCAACATTTCGTGTTGAGAAATTATTAAAATTCACAATTATTAGTGGAAATATCATTTATTGTTAATTTTTCAATTAAGCCTTTTAATAAATTTTATTTGGGATTAATTTACAGTTTAATTAACCTTGTTTACTACTGCGTTTACCGCTATTAATTGTTGCAGTCCGCAACAATTATAATTGTTTAAATTATTTTTGGTAATTAATATTTTACAAGTTGTTTTCTCAACTATTTTTTTAAAAATAACTTTTTATTATTCCTGGCAACGATACACTATATCTTCATTATTATTTCACACTGTAATTTTTTCCCAACATATTGGCGATCCCCAAACCATTGTTTTCCTGTGTTATCAATTTAATAGCAGCGCATTGCGCCTAGAACCTGACTTTATTTTATAATAATAAATTCTCCGGGACATTACAGCGGGGCAGACCGAGTATTTGACCTTCGATTCAACTTGGTGCCCTTTTTTTTATCTTTTTTTAAACAATTAATTATTGCCGGTTAAACAAATTACAGTTGTTATTCACAGCTGTGTTCTACTTACAAAAAAAAAATAACAATTACTATTTACAGGTTAACATAACTACCCTAAATTTACATAATTGTCTATTTTTATGTACATATATTTTTAATTTTTGGTTACACTAACAATGTTTATCGCTATTTTCATCCCATACGTAAATGTCTTGGGGTAATCGCTTTTTGAGTCTGTTATGTGTTATGTTTGATGCCTTTTTTTCCTATGTTGTAAATAGCTGCACTTTCACAATTGTTTATGTTACTTATAAATTTTTGAGTAACCGTTTTCATAAAATTTTTTATGTTCGGCACTAATAGTTCCTTGTGTATCTATTCGTTGCGAATGAACGAGGGAGCGTTGATGGCAATTCTAAGAACTTTATTTTGGAAGGTTTGGATTTTTTTAAGTTGGTTGGCGACGTGTTTCCCAATACTTCACATGCGTACATCAGAAGAGGTCTAAGTAGGGAGTTGTAGAGCAATGTGGCGCATTTAACTTTGAATTTTGATTTTCTATTAACTAAGGGGAATAATTGCTGTAACCTCGCGTAAGCTAATTGCAGTTTTTTTATTTTAATTGAAGCCAACACTCCAGTTTAGACGAGAATCTAGGTGGATTCCTAAATATTTAACCGTCTCATTTTTTGGATTCCATTCGAGTTGTTGGTTATTAATTATTATTTTCTACGGATTTCTCACTGAGGCTAAATATTTTTGTTTCGCATTTTCCAGTATTTAACAAAATGTTCCACGTGTTGAGCCATTTAGATACTGTGTCTGTAGCTATCTGAAGATCTTCTATAGCTATTTATAGTTCAGTATGCTGTGTTAATAGGGCCGTATCATCTGCGAACATGGCTATAGCGGCTGGACTGGGCGGTATATCGCTAACAAATATTTTAAATAGAACTGGGCCTAAAATGCTTCTTTGTGGAACTCCTGCCTTGATATGTCTTAGGGACGATGTTTCGTGATTAATTTTTACTGAAAATGTTTTTTCTTCCAGAATTGAAAACAGAATTGAGGTGATGTAGGATAGCAGATTTAAGCGTAGTAATTTGTATTTTAACCCCGCAGGGGAAGTTCATAATGGCCATAACACCTGGCCATTTGGCGAGCTTTCGGACCTGATGATCCCGCGAACCCTCAATCACGCAAAGGAAGTTCATAATGGTCGCATCACCTGACCATATAGAGCTTTTGGGCCTGATGAACCCACGTATCCTGAATTACATATCATTTGGGAGGAGACAGTTCAGAGAAGCCGATTGTGAGAATAGGCTTATCTGTTGTCTCTTTTATCTCCCATTTAAATTCCTACCCACGTGTTTGCCGCACGTGGAGACCCGTAACGCCGGAGAAGAGGATCCTGGTCGGTTGAGGGAGACTGCTGCCCGCGGACAGTACGATCTCAACACGCCTTCATTTGCCGCGGATTCGGTAAAACGGGAGGCTGAGTCTGGTCAGCTCAGTCAATCGGCTGGTGTCACGGTTCATGAATAATGTGGCTCCACTACTGTATCGTGGATGCCAGGGTAATGCCGTGCCACTAGACAAGTATTCGAGGGTCTGTGGGAGCGGCTGCAGCTCGCAAGGTTCCAGAGTTGACTAGTCTTGGTTCTCGAGCGGGTCGAGCAGCCCGTGACTACTTCCCCCGATGCTATATCATCCTGACATGCCTGGCGCATTGAGCAGGTTTGCGGTCATCGTCCCCTGTGTGGGGCTCCCTGGTGGGTGGGCATGGCAGTGTAATGAAACTTTTTATAATGGTAAGGCGACTACCCGGAAGGATACAATTTCTTTAATTTCCGCCAAAGTTGAGAGTAAACTCCGTAAAAAATCAAACAAGAGACCTCGTCGTGATGCTCAGTAATCCGTTGAGGGATGAGTTAGGCCTTCTGCAAAGAAGGTTGACAGAACTGTGGAGTTTTGTGCACCAGTGTCTCGTTGTCTTGTTGTGAAGGTGCAAAAAGAGGGTAAGTCTTTTAAAGAGATGTCCCCCTTCTTTGATGCCCAAACGCTGGGAAAAACGTGTCCAACTGGTATAAGATCGGTGATAAAACTGTCGGATGGTACATTGCTTATTGAATGCGAAACTGAGGCTTCTTCCACGCTTCAGAAATGTGAAAAATTTGGAGTGTCGTATTTCAGTACAGCCACATAAGAATCTGAATACTTCCAAAGGCGTCGTAACGGATCGTGACCTTGCGTATGTTACAGAGGAAGAGTTTGTGCGGGAAATGGCATCGCAAGGTGTCGTGGAATGCAAGTAGATCAACCCCCGGAACGGCAAGCCTTCTCTATGGTGGTATCTTTCGCTGGCACCAGGTGTCCAACATCGATAAGGGGGGGTACAACGTTTGTAACGTTCGCCCCCTACTACCCCAACCCGATGCGATGCTATAAGTGCCAGCGTTACGGTCACACCTCTAGTCGTTGTGGCAAATCTTCTATCTGTGCCAACTGCGGACAGGACCAACATGATGTTGAGACCTGTCCGAACGCGGCACACTGCGTAAATTTGAAAGGGGTGCATGCCTCTACTTCACGCCACTACCCAACGTACTTAGAAGAGAAGGCTATCCTGGTCATCAAGACGCACGATAGGATACCATATTTTGACGCCAAGAAGAAGTACAAAGAGACTGCGCCGGTCACTTTAGCGAAGTCCTTCGCACAAGTGGCAGCAAAAAAGACAGCAAGCGTCCAGACACAGACAGAATCAGTGCCTCGTCCGACAGTTAAAGCGGTAGTGTTAGCCGCGAAGAATTCCGGAACGGAAAAGTTGGCGGAATCGGTCCAGGAGACCAGTATTCAGACCCCACAACCTGGGGGATCGGGTCTGAATAAATCCCCCTCCCCTAAAGGAGAACGCACTAAACCTCAGTTTTCCTCACCACCTACGGAGAAGACCTCACAGTCTTCTCACAAACGAGAAGCGATAAGAGAATGGTCGCTTCTACAAAGCCCTCATCGGTCACTCCTGAAAAGTAAACTTATAAGGGACCCGTTGGTTCTCACTGGATACCAGTGAGAGCCAAACAATCAAGGAAGGAGTCTAGTGTGTCCGTCAAAACACCTGGACTACCAAATAAAAGTGTAGCCGAGAAAATGGCTGTAGACCCGCAACCTAAGGGTAAACCAAAGATCATTAGGTTGCGGGGTAACTCCCCTAAACAGAAAGGTACGGCCCACTACTCCAGTGGAACTGTAACGGTGTTTATCAGCGCTACGAAGAACTGCGACTTTTATTGTCAGATTTTGCTCATTCGTGTGTTTGCCTACAGGAAACAAACTTCAAGGAAACCGACACATTCTCTCCTCGAGGATACTCCATTTTTCGCACGGATTTCCTTCCGGGGTTAAGAGCATGTGATGGCGTGGAAATTCTCGTTAGAGACACTTTATACCATGATCCCGTAGACATTGACACAGAGTTGCAGGGCGTAGCAGTTCATGTTGGACTTCCCCTCTAGGTGACGATTTGTTCTATCTACCTTCTCCCTGGTTTTCGAACCGACATCCGAGATGTCGTGAATGTCATCGATCAACTCCCACCACCCTTCATACTACTAGGTGATTTAACGCCTATAACGTGTGTTGGGGATCGGTGCGGACTGATCGACGGACGTTCCCGTCGATCAGTCCGCACAGTCTGAAGAATATGTTGAACAATTTGAATTTGAGCTTTTTGAACGACGACAGACCCACGCACTTTTGTGCAGCAAGGGGTACATTCAGTGCTATAGATCTTAGCGTCGTTTCTGGAGCCATAGCTCCGTTGTTCAAATGGGATGTGCATCACGACCTTTGCGGTAGTGATCACTTTCCAATCCTCTTAAGGCCTCTGTTCAATACCGTTACCGAATCTCGCTGGCCAAAGTGGGTTCTTTGGAAAGCGGATTGGACCAAGTTTGCGGAATAATTCTCTCAAGAGGATATTCCGAGCTTGACCGTAGACGAGGAGGTGAATCATTTCACGGATTCCATCACGAGCGCGGCCAAAAACAGCATACCGCTGTCATCCACTCAGCCCCGTTGAGTTTCCGTTCCCTGGTGGAACGACGACTGCGACTTTGCGCTACGTGAAAGGAGACACCTCTTCAATACATTCCGTCGTTGTCCATCAGAGGAAAACATGATAGCCTTTCAGCGAGCGAAGGCTCGTGCTAAGAGAATTGTGAAAGAAAGCAAGCGCAAATGATGGCGTAAATACGTGTCCACCATTACAGTTGCCACTCCAGTGGCCAAAGTTTGGGAAAAGGTCCGGAAAATATCCGACCTAAATACAGCTACAGCCATTACTGGCTTATCGGTAAATGGTAACGTAGTTACCTCAGCGCTCGAAATTGCTGACACTTTGGCATCAAATTTTGCGTTCAATCCTAGATCACATTACCCACCTGAGTTTCTAACTCGTAAAGCAGGTCTAGAATCTATACGTCTTAATTTCTTCTCTAGAAATGACGAGGTATACAACCTGCTTTTCTCTCGTGAAGAGCTAGATAGCGCGATGTCAAAGTGTAAGGATAGCTCTCCTGGTCCAGATGCGATACATTATCGTATGATCCTAAATCTTCCGGAATCATCTAAGTCTAGGCTTTTGAATGTCTATTATAAGATATGGACTGAGGGCAAGTGCCCGACCAAGTGGTAGGAATGTCATATAATTTCTATCTAAAGTCGGGAAAGATAAACACTTGCCTTCTAGCTATAGACCTATATCGCTGACCAGTTGTCTCTGCAAACTCATGGAGCGAATGATTAGCAAGCGTCTGATTTGGTTTTTAGAATCAAACGACTTGCTGGCCAACACACAGTGCGGTTTTCGCCGTCACCGCTCAACAGCAGATCATCTGGTCAGACTAGAGACAGCTATCCAGAAATGCTTTCGTTGAAACCAAACACCTGGTAGCTGTGTTTTTCGATATTGAGAAAGCCTATGACACTACATGGATAAATGGTATTCTCCGTACTCTGCATTCTTGGGGTATCCGGAGACGCTTGATGTTCTTTTTAAAAGACTACATGTCGAATCGGCGCTTCAGGGTGCAGACCGGGAATAACTTGTCACAAATGTTCGCACTGGACAGTGGGGTCCCACAAGGCTCCATACTGAGCGTTAAGCTATTTTTGATTGCCATTAACGGTGCAGCTCCATGTATTCGATTACCTGTACAGAGTTCGATATTTGTCGACCACATTGGTATCTTTGTCGCCGGACAAAAGACTAGTACAATCGAACGTCAGCTCCAGCTGACCATCAATCGTCTCTATACATGGGCAACCGAAAATGGCTTCAAATTGTCGACCAGCAAAACTGTGTGTGCCCATTTATGTAGGAAAAGAGGTGTCCATCCCAGTCCTACACTCACGCTAAATGGAGCACAGTTACCATTTACTGATACTGCCAGATTTCTTGGTCTCGTTTTTGACAGTCGTCTAACTTGGCGGGCACATTTTTTGCCCGTCAAGAAAAAATGACAAAAGTCGCTCAATTTGTTGCGGGTTCTCAGTCACAAGACATGGGATGCAGACCGCACTGTCATGTTGCGTTTATATCGTGCTTCAGTGCACTCTTAGCTGGACTATGGATATCTAGCTTATGGGTCACCTAAACACCAAGAGATACGAATTCTTGACACTGTACATCACACTGGGGTTAGATTGGCCACAGGTGCATTTCGCACCAGCCCAATACCAAGCCTGCTATGTGGAGCAGGCGAACTATCACTGTACATTCGTCGTAAAATTGTATCTTTGCGATATATTGCTGCACTCAGTGCCAAGCCAAATCATCCTGCGTATAATCCTATTTTACAAAATAGGCATACAGAGATCTATGACAGAAAACCAAGAGCCAATAGGCCTTTCGGTCTGAGGACTTTCGACATTTTGGGCGATATTGATTTTAATATGCCCGAAATGGCAAGTTTCGTTTTGTTTGCTGTTCCACCATGGACGTTGCCGCAGCCGCTTGTGAATCTCACATTAACTAGGTTTGATAAAGATACTACGTTGCCTATCGAATACCAACATGAGTTCCAAAGAACACTGGTCCCTAGGTTCGAGGATACTGTCATTTTTACTAATGGATCAAAATCCGGAACCAGGGTTGTGTGTGCGTTCGTTGTCCTGAACCCACGTCAACAGTTTCAGTACCGTCTGCATTCCATAACGAGTGTGTACATTGCTGAGCTGTAAGTTATTTTCAAGGCCCTGAGTTTTGTTTCGTCAGAGCAAAGTCGGTCAAGTGTTATCTTGACGAACTCGCTTATTGCTCTAAACAGTATCCAAGAGCCAGATCCAGTGCATCCTCTTGAACTAAAGATCCGGTTGCTACTCTACAATCTGAATGCTCAGAATGTTAGGGTAGAGCTGTTTTGGATACCGTGACATGTTGGTATTAAAGGTAACGAAGCGGCAGATGCAGCTGCAAAGGCCACCTCCCACAGACCTATGATTAATGTGAGTTTCATATTTCCAGATGACGCAAAGAGTCATCTGAAACATCTGGTTTCAGACAAGTGGCAACATGAGTGAAGCCACACACAGAACGATGTTGAGACAGATTAAGGGAGACGTTAAACCATGGGGTTCTTCCTGCAGGATAAACCGCAGGGAGGAGACCGCCATCACACGCCTTCGTATAGGTCACTGTTGGTACTCCCATGGGCACCTACTTCGAGGTGAAGAGTTCCCGTACAGTTCGAGGATGTCAGGGAGAGGCTAGGCCTGTGCTTTGACCTGTCAGTTGCTTTAGGTGACGACAGAGTACTCATGGACAGGCTGATACTCTTCCTGAGAGAATCGAACTTTCTGTTTTATTTGTGAAGTTTTGTACCTTATTTTAATATGTTCTATATGTAAACTGCGATATTCGATGGTAATTGGTCCCTTTACAGCCTCTTTCCATCACCCTGAGTCTGTTCAAATTTTCGAACAGACTTTTTACCTTATTTATTTGTGTTTGTCGGTGCAAGATTTCTTCTATTTAATGATGTGTAATTTTATTGATTTTATCTATTTATTTATTGTTTAATTTATTGTTTTTAATATGTAGTGTAGTCCTTTAGATGGGCTGCGTTAGGCGCAAATAGCCTTTATTGCTGTGCGCCAAAATTTTTAACTAACTAACTAATTTGTATTTTAATCCTTCTAATTAGACTTTATCAAATGCTTGAGCGATATCCAAAAATAAGACGGTTGTGTATTGTTTGTTCTCAAATCTATTTTTTTTTTTTTATCTATTGCATCTATAATAAACAACCGCGCACCCCGCCGTCATATTTCTAACTTTGTCAGTGGGGCTTCGACGTCTACGTTCAAAGACCCTATGTGTGTCGTCGTCTGGACTCCTACCCTACCTGGACCAGGAGCGTGCGCCACAGTCTCTATGGTCTCTATGGCCCGGTTTATGCAAAGTCAGTTAACTATGGTAACAACTGACTAATGGTCAGGTCTGACTAATGGTCAATTTTATTTTGCGTTGCATAAACATTTTTTAAAGCTTGGTCAGCCGAACAATTGGTTTACTATGCATAGATATTTTTTGCTAATGTGAACTGTACTTCACGTGAAAGCGATCAGCTGTAAAGAATTAAAATGTTTTAAAACGAACTAAAAAAATTGATGTGAAGTGTGAATTTTCACACATTTCAGGGTTTTGCAGGTATTTAGTAAGTGAATGATGATTATTTGGGTTGCCAAAACAAATTTTATGTCAAAATATTTTTTTATGAATTTTAATTCGAATGCCTATTACCATTATTTAAGTTTCTAAAGATGTGCAGTATTTTTTTATATATCAAAGTTCATTAAGATTTTAAAAATTGCGCCAAATGGCTTCAAATTGCGCCAAATGGTTTCATTGGTTGTTTCTAGTCATAGCTCCTCCCTTTGATTTCGTGTACATTCTAACAAAATTAAATTATAATTTCAACAATTTCCACTGGTTATTAAATTTACGCTTTTAAAAATTAAATGCAACATTTGCCAAAATATAACTAGAATTTTGAAAAAATGATTTAAACAAAATAACAATGCAAAAAAAAAAATAAAAAATAATATTGTTTCTTCTTGGGGATTTGAACACTCATTTTCTCGGTCAGAACGCTAGTACCGTAACCATTCCACCAAGACACACGTTATACTCTACTGTGTTATAGAACTATAAGTTTTCAACATTATTAGCAAAAAACACAAAAAATGCTTTTTTTTTCCAAAAACATAATCTGATCAAAAATTCCTGTTGTACTATTCCGGTTCACACCAATGTACATTACATAGAATTTTTTCAGATTTTTAGTTTAAACCATCTGGGCTACAGGGTGTGGGACAAAATTTTTTTTGCACTATTTTGGCAAAAATCGCTTCAAAATAATTTATTTTGCGAAAATAAAAATTTGATCGTTAATCCACGTACCAAGGGCTTTCATTTGATACCCTACTCAGAATTTTAAAAAAATATATTTTTTTTCGATGAGCTCATATTTGTTTATATTTTTAGGGGGATATGTTTTTTAGATGTTTTAGTATTTTTCCTATGTGCGGGTAAAAGAGTTGTATAAGCATGCCAAATTTCAACTCTCTAGCTTTAGCCGTTTGGCTACAATTTTTACCGAACAGACAGACAGACAGACAGACAGACAGACAGACAGACAGACAGACAGACAGACAGACAGACAGACGACAAAATGACGGTATAAGGGTTTTTTGGTCATACCTACAAAACCCTAAAAATGAATTCACGAAAACCAAACTTTACCAACACCGATAAAAACATTTTTCTAGATATTATCGGTAAGTAAGTATACATATATTTTTATTTCTTTTGAAATCTAAATATTCTTAAACTATTCTTAAAACATAACCTAAAATTTGTATTAATCATTTTTCAGATATTCCCATATTATTGAAGACAAAAATGTGATAATTGAACAATTCAAAAAAAAAGAAAATTTGGTACCAGATTACAGATGAATTTAATTCAAGTTGCGTGAAGAGACACAAAACAGATTAAATATTTGTATTTTAATTTAAAAAAAATAATAATAAACAAACTAAAAAGAACATTTATGAATTAAATGTACGGTCTTCAGTATCTGTTTAGGAGCTGGTTTCTTGAAAAATACAGTTTTCGATGTAGTACTGACATAGTGTCGATACTGATGGAAACAACAAATTATTGAGAATATGTCGATAACTGTATTTTTGGCCCTGCGTAATTATAAAAAAAATAGCCTATATATTTTACCACCACCTCCTGCCTACCTAACCGATTCAGAACTGGCTTTAGTTCATATTTTTTATCAAGTTGAACCAGAACCTGAAATGCAAGAACCAGAAAAAAAAGACAAGCAAGAAACATAATTTAAAAAATAATAATAATAACACATTATAAGAGTTTATTATAAGAGTAAATACCAGGCTGCGCTAATAGAGAAAATTAAAGCAAGAATGCTGTACAATTATGACTTAAATATAAATTGAATTAGAATTAATAAAAAAATTAAACTATAAAAAATGATAAAGTGGTTTTGTTTTAATTATTACATTATATTGTATTAATTTTTTTAGGGTACACCAATAACTGTTTGGATTAATGCACTACGTACAGCCACATTGGTATCATTACCCTCTCAAATATTTGGTTCATCGCTCAGCAATAGTTCTACAGGAATTTCTATCGTATCATGCTGTTGTATACAAAAATTATGTAAAACGTCACAAGATATAATTGTCGTTTGGACACGGTCAATATTAATTGCCATTCCTGTTGCAACATGGGCCCTGTTAGAATTTTTCTCTACTCTTGTATGTGTATTCAAAGGTAATATCAGGAAAAATGGTTGATAAGTGCACCAGGTGACTGGATTGGAATAGGTGCATAATCTGTTGCTCCGAGTACTTGTATTATATAAAATTAGTACTTCACTAAAGCCTTTTTTCGTCGTCTGAAGAATCTTATTCCATATCTTCTATTGAGGGCAAAGAACATAGGCTGGAAGTTGAAATTTTTCTATTGCTCAAATAGGATAAGGAAAAAACAATAATAGAAATCTAGAATTATGTACGAATAATCAAAATATGTAAATATATGTATTTAATATTTATTTACAGTGGTACAAAATAAATATATATAAATTATTCATGTATTTAATATTTCTTTTACAATTATATTATAACGTTATTGAAATATCAAATTAAAAATTGATTTTCAATTTATAAGGAAATTTTGTAGGTTATGTTATATTAAAGTTCATTACATTCATTAATAATAGTTAGGTGCATTTTCATTTTAAAACCCAAATTAAGAATTTAATTTACCGTCTTCTTAATTAAATTACTTTTAAAATTTATGAAAAAACCGAATATTGACGTAAATCGTAGTTAAACTGTGATCAAGGTACAGTCAGAAAAATTCAATTGTTTGACTCGAGTTCAAGTCGTGACCAACGTTTGTGCAACGCTTAACCAAGGAAGCCTTGGTTGAACTTACGTCAAATGCGAAGTAAATAATAATAATAATAATAATAATATTTATTTCATGTTAGACATCTTACGACGTTTACATTTGTCAGTACATATATGATAAATTCAATGAACAAAAGTAGAAAGTATTTGAAAACATTGAAAAATGAAATACAATATTAAATAATATAGAAAAGAGATGGAAAAAAATATATATAAAATTAACAATGGTAGAGCAAAAAAACAACAGCTTACATGTTAGATGTAGGAACTGAAATCAATTTTGAAAAAATCGTCCGAATTGTAGAGACAATTCTCAATAAGAATTTTTTTTATTTTGAACTTAAACAAACTAATTGACAAACTTTAAAGAAACTGGTAAGTAGTTAAAGAAAGTGGCTGCCAAAAAAATACCATTCCTAGATTTAGACAATCTAAGTCTTGATAGTCTGATGTTGCCAGCAGAACGAATATTGTAGACATGTCTAGAGGATACGGTTACATATCTGTTCGGGTTTTCTTTAACGTATACCAGACAAGTATAAACAAAAAGACTATAAAAAGACAAAATGCTACATTTCCTAAAGAGCTCTCGGCAGTGGTGCCTGTTAGGAACATTATTCAGGATTCTTACAGCACGTTTTTGGAGTAAGAAAATTCTGTTGACAGACGAGCTTAAACCCCAGTGAATTATGCCGTAAGTTAAACGCGACTGAAAAGCAGCAAAATAGAACATACGCAGCATATCAAAAGACACAGACGTTCTCAGCCTGATGAACGCATAGATAACCCTTTTAAGAACTTTTGCCAAATAGTCAATGTGATCATGCCAGCTAAGTTGACTATCGATATAAATCCCAAGAAATTTGATTGGCCCACCGAACTGAATATTAATATCAATATTGCGGTTAAGTGAAAAAATCATTTGTTGGGTTTTATTATTATTAAGGGAAAGTCGGTTTGAAGTGAACCAATCTTTAACTTTCACCATTTCCTGTTCTGTATTTCTGACCACATCGTTAACAGACGTATGATTTGTCAGGACAGTAGTGTCATCGGCGTAAAGTATAACTTTGACACTTTCAGGAAGTAAATTAGGGAGGTCATTGATGTAAACGATGAAAAAAAACGGACCCAAAATTCCGCCCTGACAAACTCCGAAATTGACCTTCCTATATGAAGAATCTACGTCGTTCATCGAGACGAACTGGTATCTATTAGAAAAATAAGATCTAATGAGATCATTTGCAATGCCGCGGATATAAATATATGCGTATATAAACGCGGATATAAACTATGCATAGTTGACTTATGGTTAACTTTGGATTGTTTTTTGTTCCTGCAACAGTTTACTAAGGCAACCGTAGTTGACCATTAGCTTATATTTTACTGAGCTTCTAGAAACCGGCCCTATGAAAGTCATTAAAAAGGTTATTTCGTAGCAACGTTACTATATTGGGTCTAATGGTTTTTTATTTGTTTCAGCCATACAACCATTACTAAATAAAGTTAAGCAGAACTGCAATCCACTTTATCAGAAAAGCAGTATATTACCTGGGAAGATAACTGTTTTTGTTAATGAGGTTATAAACAGCCAATCTCAAATTAACTCGGAATCAGTCGACAATAAAATTGATGATATACTCTCTGTTGTCAATACAGAATATACTGAAAAGCTTCGTAAATTTCAAAGTGACACAAAACGTATATTTAATTTTATAACTGGTACCTCTGAATGGTATAAGCTGCTCAAAGAAAATGTGCCATTGTTTGATAAATTTGAAAAAACGATTAAGGATATTAAAAAATATCTTAATATAATAAATAATATTCTTACTGTCTTAAAAAGCCTGCTGACCATGGGAAATGCGTTGGTAAACGTAGGCAAAAATAGTTACAAGGAAAAGTTTTCGAACAAGCTTAAACAAACAGTAATGGGTACATCAAATATTGGAAGGTTCATAGAAAAGGGTTTCCCGGAAATGGGTGGTTTACTGAATGGCCATGGGTAAGTTCTTTTTTTTAGTTTGTAATAGAATGGATAACCAGTTCTATGTGCTTGATGTAACACTGTTTTGATATGCATCTGTTTTCATGACGTTGCGGGGGTGTTTCCATTGAACTCCTCTATCACTAATTTATTTTAGTTCACTATATACTGTAATATATACTGCGCGACATTGAAAAAGAACACCCAGTAATAATTAGTCTATTTCAATAATTTTTGGTATACATGTTTGTTAGGTTAGGGTAAGTAAACAATCAAAATTTAAAGAGATTCGGAAATTCAGAACCTGAGAAAAATTTATAATGGGTTGAGCCTCCATGGTTCGCTATGCACTCATTAAGACGTCTTGGCATACTCCTAATTAGGTGTTTGATTTCCTTCTGAGGTATCTCATCCCAGGCTACCCGTACCTCATGACAAAGTGCCGCTAGAGTCTATGGGGGATGGGGTAAATTTAGCAATCTTCTACCCATAATGACCCAGACGTGTTCAATGGATGAAAGATCAGGAGATCTTTGTAGCCAAAGCAACAAATAATAATAATAATAATAATAATAATAATAATAATAATATACTGACATAGAATCAGTGGTGTAAAATTCCAAGTGCCGAATTTATTGGAATTACTCCTTCCCCACCTCGAGGTTACTGACAGCCACTAAGCCGGACATAACCCTCCTGGATATCGAGACCAAACAGATGTTTGTTGATCGAATTCTCAAGTCCAGCTGAGAAGAAG
>CAXASN010000034.1:0-72790 GCA_963971575.1 Liopterus haemorrhoidalis
AATTTTCAAAATTCACGTTTTACTTGAAAACTTGCTAAGCGCAATATGTTTTACAAGTACATAACACTAATTTTGGTTTCTGACCAAGAATAATGATGTTAATGACATAAAATAGCAACTAAATAGTTGAATTTTCAAAATTCACGTTTTACTTGAAAACTTGCTAAGCGCAATATGTTTTACAAGTACATAACGCTAATTTTGGTTTCTGACCAAGAATAATAATGTTAATGACATAAAATAGCAACTAAATAGTTGAATTTTCAAAATTCACGTTTTACTTGAAAACTGGCTAAGCGCAATATGTTTTACAAGTACATAACACTAATTTTGGTTTCTGACCAAGAATAATGATGTTAATGACATAAAATAGCAACTAAATAGTTGAATTTTCAAAATTCACGTTTTACTTGAAAACTTGCTAAGCGCAATATGTTTTACAAGTACATAACACTAATTTTGGTTTCTGACCAAGAATAATGATGTTAATGACATAAAATAGCAACTAAATAGTTGAATTTTCAAAATTCACGTTTTACTTGAAAACTTGCTAAGCGCAATATGTTTTACAAGTACATAACACTAATTTTGGTTTCTGACCAAGAATAATGATGTTAATGACATAAAATAGCAACTAAATAGTTGAATTTTCAAAATTCACGTTTTACTTGAAAACTGGCTAAGCGCAAAATGTTTTAGAAGTACATAACACTAATTTTGGTTTCTGACCAAGAATAATGATGTTAATGACATAAAATAGCAACTAAATAGTTGGATTTTCAAAATTCACGTTTTACTTGAAAATTTGCTAAGCGCAATATGTTTTACAAGTACATAACACTAATTTTGGTTTCTGACCAAGAATAATGATGTTAATGACATAAAATAGCAACTAAATAGTTGAATTTTCAAAATTCACGTTTTACTTGAAAACTGGCTAAGCGCAATATGTTTTACAAGTACATAACACTAATTTTGGTTTCTGACCAAGAATAATGATGTTAATGACATAAAATAGCAACTAAATAGTTGAATTTTCAAAATTCACGTTTTACTTGAAAACTTGCTAAGCGCAATATGTTTTACAAGTACATAACACTAATTTTGGTTTCTGACTAAGAATAATGATGTTAATGACATAAAATAGCAACTAAATAGTTGAATTTTCAAAATTCACGTTTTACTTGAAAACTGGCTAAGCGCAATATGTTTTACAAGTACATAACACTAATTTTGGTTTCTGACCAAGAATAATGATGTTAATGACATAAAATAGCAACTAAATAGTTGAATTTTCAAAATTCACTTTTAACTTGAAAACTGGCTAAGCGCAACGTGTTTTAGAAGTACATAACACTAATTTTGGTTTCTGACCAAGAATTATGATGTCATTGACAGAAAATAGCAACGAAATAGTTGAATTTTCAAAATTCACGTTTTACTTGAAAACTGGCTAAGCGCAATATGTTTTACAAGTACATAACACTAATTTTGGTTTCTGACCAAGAATAATGATGTTAATGACATAAAATAGCAACTAAATAGTTGAATTTTCAAAATTCACGTTTTACTTGAAAACTTGCTAAGCGCAATATGTTTTACAAGTACATAACACTAATTTTGGTTTCTGACCAAGAATAATGATGTTAATGACATAAAATAGCAACTAAATAGTTGAATTTTCAAAATTCACGTTTTACTTGAAAACTGGCTAAGCGCAATATGTTTTACAAGTACATAACACTAATTTTGGTTTCTGACCAAGAATAATGATGTTAATGACATAAAATAGCAACTAAATAGTTGAATTTTCAAAATTCACGTTTTACTTGAAAACTTGCTAAGCGCAATATGTTTTACAAGTACATAACACTAATTTTGGTTTCTGACCAAGAATAATGATGTTAATGACATAAAATAGCAACTAAATAGTTGAATTTTCAAAATTCACGTTTTACTTGAAAACTGGCTAAGCGCAATATGTTTTACAAGTACATAACACTAATTTTGGTTTCTGACCAAGAATAATGATGTTAATGACATAAAATAGCAACTAAATAGTTGAATTTTCAAAATTCACGTTTTACTTGAAAACTTGCTAAGCGCAATATGTTTTACAAGTACATAACACTAATTTTGGTTTCTGACCAAGAATAATGATGTTAATGACATAAAATAGCAACTAAATAGTTGAATTTTCCAAATTCACGTTTTACTTGAAAACTGGCTAAGCGCAATATGTTTTACAAGTACATAACACTAATTTTGGTTTCTGACCAAGAATAATGATGTTAATGACATAAAATAGCAACTAAATAGTTGAATTTTCAAAATTCACGTTTTACTTGAAAACTGGCTAAGCGCAAAATGTTTTAGAAGTACATAACACTAATTTTGGTTTCTGACCAAGAATAATGATGTTAATGACATAAAATAGCAACTAAATAGTTGAATTTTCAAAATTCACGTTTTACTTGAAAACTGGCTAAGCGCAATATGTTTTACAAGTACATAACACTAATTTTGGTTTCTGACCAAGAATAATGATGTTAATGACATAAAATAGCAACTAAATAGTTGAATTTTCAAAATTCACGTTTTACTTGAAAACTGGCTAAGCGCAATATGTTTTACAAGTACATAACACTAATTTTGGTTTCTGACCAAGAATAATGATGTTAATGACATAAAATAGCAACTAAATAGTTGAATTTTCAAAATTCACGTTTTACTTGAAAACTTGCTAAGCGCAATATGTTTTACAAGTACATAACACTAATTTTGGTTTCTGACCAAGAATAATGATGTTAATGACATAAAATAGCAACTAAATAGTTGAATTTTCAAAATTCACGTTTTACTTGAAAACTGGCTAAGCGCAATATGTTTTACAAGTACATAACACTAATTTTGGTTTCTGACCAAGAATAATGATGTTAATGACATAAAATAGCAACTAAATAGTTGAATTTTCAAAATTCACGTTTTACTTGAAAACTGGCTAAGCGCAAAATGTTTTAGAAGTACATAACACTAATTTTGGTTTCTGACCAAGAATAATGATGTTAATGACATAAAATAGCAACTAAATAGTTGAATTTTCAAAATTCACGTTTTACTTGAAAACTTGCTAAGCGCAATATGTTTTACAAGTACATAACACTAATTTTGGTTTCTGACCAAGAATAATGATGTTAATGACATAAAATAGCAACTAAATAGTTGAATTTTCAAAATTCACGTTTTACTTGAAAACTGGCTAAGCGCAAAATGTTTAAGAAGTACATAACACTAATTTTGGTTTCTGACCAAGAATAATGATGTTAATGACATAAAATAGCAACTAAATAGTTGAATTTTCCAAATTCACGTTTTACTTGAAAACTTGCTAAGCGCAATATGTTTTACAAGTACATAACACTAATTTTGGTTTCTGACCAAGAATAATGATGTTAATGACATAAAATAGCAACTAAATAGTTGAATTTTCAAAATTCACGTTTTACTTGAAAACTTGCTAAGCGCAAAATGTTTTAGAAGTACATAACACTAATTTTGGTTTCTGACCAAGAATAATGATGTTAATGACATAAAATAGCAACTAAATAGTTGAATTTTCAAAATTCACTTTTAACTTGAAAACTGGCTAAGCGCAACGTGTTTTAGAAGTACATAACACTAATTTTGGTTTCTGACCAAGAATAATGATGTTAATGACATAAAATAGCAACGAAATAGTTGAATTTTCAAAATTCACGTTTTACTTGAAAACTGGCTAAGCGCAATATGTTTTACAAGTACATAACACTAATTTTGGTTTCTGACCAAGAATTATGATGTCATTGACAGAAAATAGCAACGAAATAGTTGAATTTTCAAAATTCACGTTTTACTTGAAAACTGGCTAAGCGCAATATGTTTTACAAGTACATAACACTAATTTTGGTTTCTGACCAAGAATAATGATGTTAATGACATAAAATAGCAACTAAATAGTTGAATTTTCAAAATTCACGTTTTACTTGAAAACTTGCTAAGCGCAATATGTTTTACAAGTACATAACATTAATTTTGGTTTCTGACCAAGAATAATGATGTTAATGACATAAAATAGCAACTAAATAGTTGAATTTTCAAAATTCACGTTTTACTTGAAAACTGGCTAAGCGCAATATGTTTTACAAGTACATAACACTAATTTTGGTTTCTGACCAAGAATAATGATGTTAATGACATAAAATAGCAACTAAATAGTTGAATTTTCAAAATTCACGTTTTACTTGAAAACTTGCTAAGCGCAATATGTTTTACAAGTACATAACACTAATTTTGGTTTCTGACCAAGAATAATGATGTTAATGACATAAAATAGCAACTAAATAGTTGAATTTTCAAAATTCACGTTTTACTTGAAAACTGGCTAAGCGCAATATGTTTTACAAGTACATAACACTAATTTTGGTTTCTGACCAAGAATAATGATGTTAATGACATAAAATAGCAACTAAATAGTTGAATTTTCAAAATTCACGTTTTACTTGAAAACTGGCTAAGCGCAAAATGTTTTAGAAGTACATAACACTAATTTTGGTTTCTGACCAAGAATAATGATGTTAATGACATAAAATAGCAACTAAATAGTTGAATTTTCAAAATTCACGTTTTACTTGAAAACTTGCTAAGCGCAATATGTTTTACAAGTACATAACACTAATTTTGGTTTCTGACCAAGAATAATGATGTTAATGACATAAAATAGCAACTAAATAGTTGAATTTTCAAAATTCACGTTTTACTTGAAAACTGGCTAAGCGCAAAATGTTTTAGAAGTACATAACACTAATTTAGGTTTCTGACCAAGAATAATGATGTTAATGACATAAAATAGCAACTAAATAGTTGAATTTTCCAAATTCACGTTTTACTTGAAAACTTGCTAAGCGCAATATGTTTTACAAGTACATAACACTAATTTTGGTTTCTGACCAAGAATAATGATGTTAATGACATAAAATAGCAACTAAATAGTTGAATTTTCAAAATTCACGTTTTACTTGAAAACTTGCTAAGCGCAAAATGTTTTAGAAGTACATAACACTAATTTTGGTTTCTGACCAAGAATAATGATGTTAATGACATAAAATAGCAACTAAATAGTTGAATTTTCAAAATTCACTTTTAACTTGAAAACTGGCTAAGCGCAACGTGTTTTAGAAGTACATAACACTAATTTTGGTTTCTGACCAAGAATAATGATGTTAATGACATAAAATAGCAACGAAATAGTTGAATTTTCAAAATTCACGTTTTACTTGAAAACTGGCTAAGCGCAATATGTTTTACAAGTACATAACACTAATTTTGGTTTCTGACCAAGAATTATGATGTCATTGACAGAAAATAGCAACGAAATAGTTGAATTTTCAAAATTCACGTTTTACTTGAAAACTGGCTAAGCGCAATATGTTTTACAAGTACATAACACTAATTTTGGTTTCTGACCAAGAATAATGATGTTAATGACATAAAATAGCAACTAAATAGTTGAATTTTCAAAATTCACGTTTTACTTGAAAACTTGCTAAGCGCAATATGTTTTACAAGTACATAACACTAATTTTGGTTTCTGACCAAGAATAATGATGTTAATGACATAAAATAGCAACTAAATAGTTGAATTTTCAAAATTCACGTTTTACTTGAAAACTGGCTAAGCGCAATATGTTTTACAAGTACATAACACTAATTTTGGTTTCTGACCTAGAATAATGATGTTAATGACATAAAATAGCAACTAAATAGTTGAATTTTCAAAATTCACGTTTTACTTGAAAACTTGCTAAGCGCAATATGTTTTACAAGTACATAACACTAATTTTGGTTTCTGACCAAGAATAATGATGTTAATGACATAAAATAGCAACTAAATAGTTGAATTTTCAAAATTCACGTTTTACTTGAAAACTGGCTAAGCGCAATATGTTTTACAAGTACATAACACTAATTTTGGTTTCTGACCAAGAATAATGATGTTAATGACATAAAATAGCAACTAAATAGTTGAATTTTCAAAATTCACGTTTTACTTGAAAACTTGCTAAGCGCAATATGTTTTACAAGTACATAACACTAATTTTGGTTTCTGACCAAGAATAATGATGTTAATGACATAAAATAGCAACTAAATAGTTGAATTTTCAAAATTCACGTTTTACTTGAAAACTGGCTAAGCGCAATATGTTTTACAAGTACATAACACTAATTTTGGTTTCTGACCAAGAATAATGATGTTAATGACATAAAATAGCAACTAAATAGTTGAATTTTCAAAATTCACGTTTTACTTGAAAACTGGCTAAGCGCAATATGTTTTACAAGTACATAACACTAATTTTGGTTTCTGACCAAGAATAATGATGTTAATGACATAAAATAGCAACTAAATAGTTGAATTTTCAAAATTCACGTTTTACTTGAAAACTGGCTAAGCGCAATATGTTTTACAAGTACATAACACTAATTTTGGTTTCTGACCAAGAATAATGATGTTAATGACATAAAATAGCAACTAAATAGTTGAATTTTCAAAATTCACGTTTTACTTGAAAACTTGCTAAGCGCAATATGTTTTACAAGTACATAACACTAATTTTGGTTTCTGACCAAGAATAATGATGTTAATGACATAAAATAGCAACTAAATAGTTGAATTTTCAAAATTCACGTTTTACTTGAAAACTGGCTAAGCGCAATATGTTTTACAAGTACATAACACTAATTTTGGTTTCTGACCAAGAATAATGATGTTAATGACATAAAATAGCAACTAAATAGTTGAATTTTCAAAATTCACGTTTTACTTGAAAACTGGCTAAGCGCAAAATGTTTTAGAAGTACATAACACTAATTTTGGTTTCTGACCAAGAATAATGATGTTAATGACATAAAATAGCAACTAAATAGTTGAATTTTCAAAATTCACGTTTTACTTGAAAACTTGCTAAGCGCAATATGTTTTACAAGTACATAACACTAATTTTGGTTTCTGACCAAGAATAATGATGTTAATGACATAAAATAGCAACTAAATAGTTGAATTTTCAAAATTCACGTTTTACTTGAAAACTGGCTAAGCGCAAAATGTTTTAGAAGTACATAACACTAATTTTGGTTTCTGACCAAGAATAATGATGTTAATGACATAAAATAGCAACTAAATAGTTGAATTTTCCAAATTCACGTTTTACTTGAAAACTTGCTAAGCGCAATATGTTTTACAAGTACATAACACTAATTTTGGTTTCTGACCAAGAATAATGATGTTAATGACATAAAATAGCAACTAAATAGTTGAATTTTCAAAATTCACGTTTTACTTGAAAACTTGCTAAGCGCAAAATGTTTTAGAAGTACATAACACTAATTTTGGTTTCTGACCAAGAATAATGATGTTAATGACATAAAATAGCAACTAAATAGTTGAATTTTCAAAATTCACGTTTTACTTGAAAACTGGCTAAGCGCAATATGTTTTACAAGTACATAACACTAATTTTGGTTTCTGACCAAGAATAATGATGTTAATGACATAAAATAGCAACTAAATAGTTGAATTTTCAAAATTCACGTTTTACTTGAAAACTGGCTAAGCGCAATATGTTTTACAAGTACATAACACTAATTTTGGTTTCTGACCAAGAATAATGATGTTAATGACATAAAATAGCAACTAAATAGTTGAATTTTCAAAATTCACGTTTTACTTGAAAACTGGCTAAGCGCAATATGTTTTACAAGTACATAACACTAATTTTGGTTTCTGACCAAGAATAATGATGTTAATGACATAAAATAGCAACTAAATAGTTGAATTTTCAAAATTCACGTTTTACTTGAAAACTTGCTAAGCGCAATATGTTTTACAAGTACATAACACTAATTTTGGTTTCTGACCAAGAATAATGATGTTAATGACATAAAATAGCAACTAAATAGTTGAATTTTCAAAATTCACGTTTTACTTGAAAACTGGCTAAGCGCAATATGTTTTACAAGTACATAACACTAATTTTGGTTTCTGACCAAGAATAATGATGTTAATGACATAAAATAGCAACTAAATAGTTGAATTTTCAAAATTCACGTTTTACTTGAAAACTGGCTAAGCGCAAAATGTTTTAGAAGTACATAACACTAATTTTGGTTTCTGACCAAGAATAATGATGTTAATGACATAAAATAGCAACTAAATAGTTGAATTTTCAAAATTCACGTTTTACTTGAAAACTTGCTAAGCGCAATATGTTTTACAAGTACATAACACTAATTTTGGTTTCTGACCAAGAATAATGATGTTAATGACATAAAATAGCAACTAAATAGTTGAATTTTCAAAATTCACGTTTTACTTGAAAACTGGCTAAGCGCAAAATGTTTTAGAAGTACATAACACTAATTTTGGTTTCTGACCAAGAATAATGATGTTAATGACATAAAATAGCAACTAAATAGTTGAATTTTCCAAATTCACGTTTTACTTGAAAACTTGCTAAGCGCAATATGTTTTACAAGTACATAACACTAATTTTGGTTTCTGACCAAGAATAATGATGTTAATGACATAAAATAGCAACTAAATAGTTGAATTTTCAAAATTCACGTTTTACTTGAAAACTTGCTAAGCGCAAAATGTTTTAGAAGTACATAACACTAATTTTGGTTTCTGACCAAGAATAATGATGTTAATGACATAAAATAGCAACTAAATAGTTGAATTTTCAAAATTCACTTTTAACTTGAAAACTGGCTAAGCGCAACGTGTTTTAGAAGTACATAACACTAATTTTGGTTTCTGACCAAGAATAATGATGTTAATGACATAAAATAGCAACGAAATAGTTGAATTTTCAAAATTCACGTTTTACTTGAAAACTGGCTAAGCGCAATATGTTTTACAAGTACATAACACTAATTTTGGTTTCTGACCAAGAATTATGATGTCATTGACAGAAAATAGCAACGAAATAGTTGAATTTTCAAAATTCACGTTTTACTTGAAAACTGGCTAAGCGCAATATGTTTTACAAGTACATAACACTAATTTTGGTTTCTGACCAAGAATAATGATGTTAATGACATAAAATAGCAACTAAATAGTTGAATTTTCAAAATTCACGTTTTACTTGAAAACTTGCTAAGCGCAATATGTTTTACAAGTACATAACACTAATTTTGGTTTCTGACCAAGAATAATGATGTTAATGACATAAAATAGCAACTAAATAGTTGAATTTTCAAAATTCACGTTTTACTTGAAAACTGGCTAAGCGCAATATGTTTTACAAGTACATAACACTAATTTTGGTTTCTGACCAAGAATAATGATGTTAATGACATAAAATAGCAACTAAATAGTTGAATTTTCAAAATTCACGTTTTACTTGAAAACTTGCTAAGCGCAATATGTTTTACAAGTACATAACACTAATTTTGGTTTCTGACCAAGAATAATGATGTTAATGACATAAAATAGCAACTAAATAGTTGAATTTTCAAAATTCACGTTTTACTTGAAAACTGGCTAAGCGCAATATGTTTTACAAGTACATAACACTAATTTTGGTTTCTGACCAAGAATAATGATGTTAATGACATAAAATAGCAACTAAATAGTTGAATTTTCAAAATTCACGTTTTACTTGAAAACTTGCTAAGCGCAATATGTTTTACAAGTACATAACACTAATTTTGGTTTCTGACTAAGAATAATGATGTTAATGACATAAAATAGCAACTAAATAGTTGAATTTTCAAAATTCACGTTTTACTTGAAAACTGGCTAAGCGCAATATGTTTTACAAGTACATAACACTAATTTTGGTTTCTGACCAAGAATAATGATGTTAATGACATAAAATAGCAACTAAATAGTTGAATTTTCAAAATTCACTTTTAACTTGAAAACTGGCTAAGCGCAACGTGTTTTAGAAGTACATAACACTAATTTTGGTTTCTGACCAAGAATTATGATGTCATTGACAGAAAATAGCAACGAAATAGTTGAATTTTCAAAATTCACGTTTTACTTGAAAACTGGCTAAGCGCAATATGTTTTACAAGTACATAACACTAATTTTGGTTTCTGACCAAGAATAATGATGTTAATGACATAAAATAGCAACTAAATAGTTGAATTTTCAAAATTCACGTTTTACTTGAAAACTTGCTAAGCGCAATATGTTTTACAAGTACATAACACTAATTTTGGTTTCTGACCAAGAATAATGATGTTAATGACATAAAATAGCAACTAAATAGTTGAATTTTCAAAATTCACGTTTTACTTGAAAACTGGCTAAGCGCAATATGTTTTACAAGTACATAACACTAATTTTGGTTTCTGACCAAGAATAATGATGTTAATGACATAAAATAGCAACTAAATAGTTGAATTTTCAAAATTCACGTTTTACTTGAAAACTTGCTAAGCGCAATATGTTTTACAAGTACATAACACTAATTTTGGTTTCTGACCAAGAATAATGATGTTAATGACATAAAATAGCAACTAAATAGTTGAATTTTCAAAATTCACGTTTTACTTGAAAACTGGCTAAGCGCAATATGTTTTACAAGTACATAACACTAATTTTGGTTTCTGACCAAGAATAATGATGTTAATGACATAAAATAGCAACTAAATAGTTGAATTTTCAAAATTCACGTTTTACTTGAAAACTTGCTAAGCGCAATATGTTTTACAAGTACATAACACTAATTTTGGTTTCTGACCAAGAATAATGATGTTAATGACATAAAATAGCAACTAAATAGTTGAATTTTCAAAATTCACGTTTTACTTGAAAACTGGCTAAGCGCAATATGTTTTACAAGTACATAACACTAATTTTGGTTTCTGACCAAGAATAATGATGTTAATGACATAAAATAGCAACTAAATAGTTGAATTTTCAAAATTCACGTTTTACTTGAAAACTTGCTAAGCGCAATATGTTTTACAAGTACATAACACTAATTTTGGTTTCTGACCAAGAATAATGATGTTAATGACATAAAATAGCAACTAAATAGTTGAATTTTCAAAATTCACGTTTTACTTGAAAACTGGCTAAGCGCAATATGTTTTACAAGTACATAACACTAATTTTGGTTTCTGACCAAGAATAATGATGTTAATGACATAAAATAGCAACTAAATAGTTGAATTTTCAAAATTCACGTTTTACTTGAAAACTGGCTAAGCGCAATATGTTTTACAAGTACATAACACTAATTTTGGTTTCTGACCAAGAATAATGATGTTAATGACATAAAATAGCAACTAAATAGTTGAATTTTCAAAATTCACGTTTTACTTGAAAACTTGCTAAGCGCAATATGTTTTACAAGTACATAACACTAATTTTGGTTTCTGACCAAGAATAATGATGTTAATGACATAAAATAGCAACTAAATAGTTGAATTTTCAAAATTCACTTTTAACTTGAAAACTGGCTAAGCGCAATATGTTTTACAAGTACATAACACTAATTTTGGTTTCTGACCAAGAATAATGATGTTAATGACATAAAATAGCAACTAAATAGTTGAATTTTCAAAATTCACGTTTTACTTGAAAACTGGCTAAGCGCAATATGTTTTACAAGTACATAACACTAATTTTGGTTTCTGACCAAGAATAATGATGTTATAGACATAAAATAGCAACTAAATAGTTGAATTTTCAAAATTCACGTTTTACTTGAAAACTGGCTAAGCGCAATATGTTTTACAAGTACATAACACTAATTTTGGTTTCTGACCAAGAATAATGATGTTAATGACATAAAATAGCAACTAAATAGTTGAATTTTCAAAATTCACGTTTTACTTGAAAACTTGCTAAGCGCAATATGTTTTACAAGTACATAACACTAATTTTGGTTTCTGACCAAGAATAATGATGTTAATGACATAAAATAGCAACTAAATAGTTGAATTTTCAAAATTCACGTTTTACTTGAAAACTGGCTAAGCGCAATATGTTTTACAAGTACATAACACTAATTTTGGTTTCTGACCAAGAATAATGATGTTAATGACATAAAATAGCAACTAAATATTTGAATTTTCAAAATTCACTTTTAACTTGAAAACTGGCTAAGCGCAATATGTTTTACAAGTACATAACACTAATTTTGGTTTCTGACCAAGAATAATGATGTTAATGACATAAAATAGCAACTAAATAGTTGAATTTTCAAAATTCACGTTTTACTTGAAAACTGGCTAAGCGCAATATGTTTTACAAGTACATAACACTAATTTTGGTTTCTGACCAAGAATAATGATGTTAATGACATAAAATAGCAACTAAATAGTTGAATTTTCAAAATTCACGTTTTACTTGAAAACTTGCTAAGCGCAATATGTTTTACAAGTACATAACACTAATTTTGGTTTCTGACCAAGAATAATGATGTTAATGACATAAAATAGCAACTAAATAGTTGAATTTTCAAAATTCACGTTTTACTTGAAAACTTGCTAAGCGCAATATGTTTTACAAGTACATAACACTAATTTTGGTTTCTGACCAAGAATAATAATGTTAATGACATAAAATAGCAACTAAATAGTTGAATTTTCAAAATTCACGTTTTACTTGAAAACTGGCTAAGCGCAATATGTTTTACAAGTACATAACACTAATTTTGGTTTCTGACCAAGAATAATGATGTTAATGACATAAAATAGCAACTAAATAGTTGAATTTTCAAAATTCACGTTTTACTTGAAAACTTGCTAAGCGCAATATGTTTTACAAGTACATAACACTAATTTTGGTTTCTGACCAAGAATAATGATGTTAATGACATAAAATAGCAATTAAATAGTTGAATTTTCAAAATTCACGTTTTACTTGAAAACTTGCTAAGCGCAATATGTTTTATAAGTACATAACACTAATTTTGGTTTCTGACCAAGAATAATGATGTTAATGACATAAAATAGCAACTAAATAGTTGAATTTTCAAAATTCACGTTTTACTTGAAAACTGGCTAAGCGCAAAATGTTTTAGAAGTACATAACACTAATTTTGGTTTCTGACCAAGAATAATGATGTTAATGACATAAAATAGCAACTAAATAGTTGGATTTTCAAAATTCACGTTTTACTTGAAAATTTGCTAAGCGCAATATGTTTTACAAGTACATAACACTAATTTTGGTTTCTGACCAAGAATAATGATGTTAATGACATAAAATAGCAACTAAATAGTTGAATTTTCAAAATTCACGTTTTACTTGAAAACTGGCTAAGCGCAATATGTTTTACAAGTACATAACACTAATTTTGGTTTCTGACCAAGAATAATGATGTTAATGACATAAAATAGCAACTAAATAGTTGAATTTTCAAAATTCACGTTTTACTTGAAAACTTGCTAAGCGCAATATGTTTTACAAGTACATAACACTAATTTTGGTTTCTGACTAAGAATAATGATGTTAATGACATAAAATAGCGACTAAATAGTTGAATTTTCAAAATTCACGTTTTACTTGAAAACTGGCTAAGCGCAATATGTTTTACAAGTACATAACACTAATTTTGGTTTCTGACCAAGAATAATGATGTTAATGACATAAAATAGCAACTAAATAGTTGAATTTTCAAAATTCACTTTTAACTTGAAAACTGGCTAAGCGCAACGTGTTTTAGAAGTACATAACACTAATTTTGGTTTCTGACCAAGAATTATGATGTCATTGACAGAAAATAGCAACGAAATAGTTGAATTTTCAAAATTCACGTTTTACTTGAAAACTGGCTAAGCGCAATATGTTTTACAAGTACATAACACTAATTTTGGTTTCTGACCAAGAATAATGATGTTAATGACATAAAATAGCAACTAAATAGTTGAATTTTCAAAATTCACGTTTTACTTGAAAACTTGCTAAGCGCAATATGTTTTACAAGTACATAACACTAATTTTGGTTTCTGACCAAGAATAATGATGTTAATGACATAAAATAGCAACTAAATAGTTGAATTTTCAAAATTCACGTTTTACTTGAAAACTGGCTAAGCGCAATATGTTTTACAAGTACATAACACTAATTTTGGTTTCTGACCAAGAATAATGATGTTAATGACATAAAATAGCAACTAAATAGTTGAATTTTCAAAATTCACGTTTTACTTGAAAACTTGCTAAGCGTAATATGTTTTACAAGTACATAACACTAATTTTGGTTTCTGACCAAGAATAATGATGTTAATGACATAAAATAGCAACTAAATAGTTGAATTTTCAAAATTCACGTTTTACTTGAAAACTGGCTAAGCGCAATATGTTTTACAAGTACATAACACTAATTTTGGTTTCTGACCAAGAATAATGATGTTAATGACATAAAATAGCAACTAAATAGTTGAATTTTCAAAATTCACGTTTTACTTGAAAACTTGCTAAGCGCAATATGTTTTACAAGTACATAACACTAATTTTGGTTTCTGACCAAGAATAATGATGTTAATGACATAAAATAGCAACTAAATAGTTGAATTTTCAAAATTCACGTTTTACTTGAAAACTGGCTAAGCGCAATATGTTTTACAAGTACATAACACTAATTTTGGTTTCTGACCAAGAATAATGATGTTAATGACATAAAATAGCAACTAAATAGTTGAATTTTCAAAATTCACGTTTTACTTGAAAACTGGCTAAGCGCAATATGTTTTACAAGTACATAACACTAATTTTGGTTTCTGACCAAGAATAATGATGTTAATGACATAAAATAGCAACTAAATAGTTGAATTTTCAAAATTCACGTTTTACTTGAAAACTGGCTAAGCGCAATATGTTTTACAAGTACATAACACTAATTTTGGTTTCTGACCAAGAATAATGATGTTAATGACATAAAATAGCAACTAAATAGTTGAATTTTCAAAATTCACGTTTTACTTGAAAACTTGCTAAGCGCAATATGTTTTACAAGTACATAACACTAATTTTGGTTTCTGACCAAGAATAATGATGTTAATGACATAAAATAGCAACTAAATAGTTGAATTTTCAAAATTCACGTTTTACTTGAAAACTGGCTAAGCGCAATATGTTTTACAAGTACATAACACTAATTTTGGTTTCTGACCAAGAATAATGATGTTAATGACATAAAATAGCAACTAAATAGTTGAATTTTCAAAATTCACGTTTTACTTGAAAACTGGCTAAGCGCAAAATGTTTTAGAAGTACATAACACTAATTTTGGTTTCTGACCAAGAATAATGATGTTAATGACATAAAATAGCAACTAAATAGTTGAATTTTCAAAATTCACGTTTTACTTGAAAACTTGCTAAGCGCAATATGTTTTACAAGTACATAACACTAATTTTGGTTTCTGACCAAGAATAATGATGTTAATGACATAAAATAGCAACTAAATAGTTGAATTTTCAAAATTCACGTTTTACTTGAAAACTGGCTAAGCGCAAAATGTTTTAGAAGTACATAACACTAATTTTGGTTTCTGACCAAGAATAATGATGTTAATGACATAAAATAGCAACTAAATAGTTGAATTTTCCAAATTCACGTTTTACTTGAAAACTTGCTAAGCGCAATATGTTTTACAAGTACATAACACTAATTTTGGTTTCTGACCAAGAATAATGATGTTAATGACATAAAATAGCAACTAAATAGTTGAATTTTCAAAATTCACGTTTTACTTGAAAACTTGCTAAGCGCAAAATGTTTTAGAAGTACATAACACTAATTTTGGTTTCTGACCAAGAATAATGATGTTAATGACATAAAATAGCAACTAAATAGTTGAATTTTCAAAATTCACTTTTAACTTGAAAACTGGCTAAGCGCAACGTGTTTTAGAAGCACATAACACTAATTTTGGTTTCTGACCAAGAATAATGATGTTAATGACATAAAATAGCAACGAAATAGTTGAATTTTCAAAATTCACGTTTTACTTGAAAACTGGCTAAGCGCAATATGTTTTACAAGTACATAACACTAATTTTGGTTTCTGACCAAGAATTATGATGTCATTGACAGAAAATAGCAACGAAATAGTTGAATTTTCAAAATTCACGTTTTACTTGAAAACTGGCTAAGCGCAATATGTTTTACAAGTACATAACACTAATTTTGGTTTCTGACCAAGAATAATGATGTTAATGACATAAAATAGCAACTAAATAGTTGAATTTTCAAAATTCACGTTTTACTTGAAAACTGGCTAAGCGCAAAATGTTTTAGAAGTACATAACACTAATTTTGGTTTCTGACCAAGAATAATGATGTTAATGACATAAAATAGCAACTAAATAGTTGAATTTTCAAAATTCACGTTTTACTTGAAAACTTGCTAAGCGCAATATGTTTTACAAGTACATAACACTAATTTTGGTTTCTGACCAAGAATAATGATGTTAATGACATAAAATAGCAACTAAATAGTTGAATTTTCAAAATTCACGTTTTACTTGAAAACTGGCTAAGCGCAAAATGTTTTAGAAGTACATAACACTAATTTTGGTTTCTGACCAAGAATAATGATGTTAATGACATAAAATAGCAACTAAATAGTTGAATTTTCCAAATTCACGTTTTACTTGAAAACTTGCTAAGCGCAATATGTTTTACAAGTACATAACACTAATTTTGGTTTCTGACCAAGAATAATGATGTTAATGACATAAAATAGCAACTAAATAGTTGAATTTTCAAAATTCACGTTTTACTTGAAAACTTGCTAAGCGCAAAATGTTTTAGAAGTACATAACACTAATTTTGGTTTCTGACCAAGAATAATGATGTTAATGACATAAAATAGCAACTAAATAGTTGAATTTTCAAAATTCACTTTTAACTTGAAAACTGGCTAAGCGCAACGTGTTTTAGAAGTACATAACACTAATTTTGGTTTCTGACCAAGAATAATGATGTTAATGACATAAAATAGCAACGAAATAGTTGAATTTTCAAAATTCACGTTTTACTTGAAAACTGGCTAAGCGCAATATGTTTTACAAGTACATAACACTAATTTTGGTTTCTGACCAAGAATTATGATGTCATTGACAGAAAATAGCAACGAAATAGTTGAATTTTCAAAATTCACGTTTTACTTGAAAACTGGCTAAGCGCAATATGTTTTACAAGTACATAACACTAATTTTGGTTTCTGACCAAGAATAATGATGTTAATGACATAAAATAGCAACTAAATAGTTGAATTTTCAAAATTCACGTTTTACTTGAAAACTTGCTAAGCGCAATATGTTTTACAAGTACATAACACTAATTTTGGTTTCTGACCAAGAATAATGATGTTAATGACATAAAATAACAACTAAATAGTTGAATTTTCAAAATTCACGTTTTACTTGAAAACTGGCTAAGCGCAATATGTTTTACAAGTACATAACACTAATTTTGGTTTCTGACCAAGAATAATGATGTTAATGACATAAAATAGCAACTAAATAGTTGAATTTTCAAAATTCACGTTTTACTTGAAAACTTGCTAAGCGCAATATGTTTTACAAGTACATAACACTAATTTTGGTTTCTGACCAAGAATAATGATGTTAATGACATAAAATAGCAACTAAATAGTTGAATTTTCAAAATTCACGTTTTACTTGAAAACTGGCTAAGCGCAATATGTTTTACAAGTACATAACACTAATTTTGGTTTCTGACCAAGAATAATGATGTTAATGACATAAAATAGCAACTAAATAGTTGAATTTTCAAAATTCACGTTTTACTTGAAAACTGGCTAAGCGCAAAATGTTTTAGAAGTACATAACACTAATTTTGGTTTCTGACCAAGAATAATGATGTTAATGACATAAAATAGCAACTAAATAGTTGAATTTTCAAAATTCACGTTTTACTTGAAAACTTGCTAAGCGCAATATGTTTTACAAGTACATAACACTAATTTTGGTTTCTGACCAAGAATAATGATGTTAATGACATAAAATAGCAACTAAATAGTTGAATTTTCAAAATTCACGTTTTACTTGAAAACTGGCTAAGCGCAAAATGTTTTAGAAGTACATAACACTAATTTTGGTTTCTGACCAAGAATAATGATGTTAATGACATAAAATAGCAACTAAATAGTTGAATTTTCCAAATTCACGTTTTACTTGAAAACTTGCTAAGCGCAATATGTTTTACAAGTACATAACACTAATTTTGGTTTCTGACCAAGAATAATGATGTTAATGACATAAAATAGCAACTAAATAGTTGAATTTTCAAAATTCACGTTTTACTTGAAAACTTGCTAAGCGCAAAATGTTTTAGAAGTACATAACACTAATTTTGGTTTCTGACCAAGAATAATGATGTTAATGACATAAAATAGCAACTAAATAGTTGAATTTTCAAAATTCACTTTTAACTTGAAAACTGGCTAAGCGCAACGTGTTTTAGAAGTACATAACACTAATTTTGGTTTCTGACCAAGAATAATGATGTTAATGACATAAAATAGCAACGAAATAGTTGAATTTTCAAAATTCACGTTTTACTTGAAAACTGGCTAAGCGCAATATGTTTTACAAGTACATAACACTAATTTTGGTTTCTGACCAAGAATTATGATGTCATTGACAGAAAATAGCAACGAAATAGTTGAATTTTCAAAATTCACGTTTTACTTGAAAACTGGCTAAGCGCAATATGTTTTACAAGTACATAACACTAATTTTGGTTTCTGACCAAGAATAATGATGTTAATGACATAAAATAGCAACTAAATAGTTGAATTTTCAAAATTCACGTTTTACTTGAAAACTTGCTAAGCGCAATATGTTTTACAAGTACATAACACTAATTTTGGTTTCTGACCAAGAATAATGATGTTAATGACATAAAATAGCAACTAAATAGTTGAATTTTCAAAATTCACGTTTTACTTGAAAACTGGCTAAGCGCAATATGTTTTACAAGTACATAACACTAATTTTGGTTTCTGACCAAGAATAATGATGTTAATGACATAAAATAGCAACTAAATAGTTGAATTTTCAAAATTCACGTTTTACTTGAAAACTTGCTAAGCGCAATATGTTTTACAAGTACATAACACTAATTTTGGTTTCTGACCAAGAATAATGATGTTAATGACATAAAATAGCAACTAAATAGTTGAATTTTCAAAATTCACGTTTTACTTGAAAACTGGCTAAGCGCAATATGTTTTACAAGTACATAACACTAATTTTGGTTTCTGACCAAGAATAATGATGTTAATGACATAAAATAGCAACTAAATAGTTGAATTTTCAAAATTCACGTTTTACTTGAAAACTTGCTAAGCGCAATATGTTTTACAAGTACATAACACTAATTTTGGTTTCTGACCAAGAATAATGATGTTAATGACATAAAATAGCAACTAAATAGTTGAATTTTCAAAATTCACGTTTTACTTGAAAACTGGCTAAGCGCAATATGTTTTACAAGTACATAACACTAATTTTGGTTTCTGACCAAGAATAATGATGTTAATGACATAAAATAGCAACTAAATAGTTGAATTTTCAAAATTCACGTTTTACTTGAAAACTGGCTAAGCGCAAAATGTTTTAGAAGTACATAACACTAATTTTGGTTTCTGACCAAGAATAATGATGTTAATGACATAAAATAGCAACTAAATAGTTGAATTTTCAAAATTCACGTTTTACTTGAAAACTTGCTAAGCGCAATATGTTTTACAAGTACATAACACTAATTTTGGTTTCTGACCAAGAATAATGATGTTAATGACATAAAATAGCAACTAAATAGTTGAATTTTCAAAATTCACGTTTTACTTGAAAACTGGCTAAGCGCAAAATGTTTTAGAAGTACATAACACTTATTTTGGTTTCTGACCAAGAATAATGATGTTAATGACATAAAATAGCAACTAAATAGTTGAATTTTCCAAATTCACGTTTTACTTGAAAACTTGCTAAGCGCAATATGTTTTACAAGTACATAACACTGATTTTGGTTTCTGACCAAGAATAATGATGTTAATGACATAAAATAGCAACTAAATAGTTGAATTTTCAAAATTCACGTTTTACTTGAAAACTTGCTAAGCGCAATATGTTTTACAAGTACATAACACTAATTTTGGTTTCTGACCAAGAATAATGATGTTAATGACATAAAATAGCAACTAAATAGTTGAATTTTCAAAATTCACGTTTTACTTGAAAACTGGCTAAGCGCAATATGTTTTACAAGTACATAACACTAATTTTGGTTTCTGACCAAGAATAATGATGTTAATGACATAAAATAGCAACTAAATAGTTGAATTTTCAAAATTCACGTTTTACTTGAAAACTTGCTAAGCGCAATATGTTTTACAAGTACATAACACTAATTTTGGTTTCTGACCAAGAATAATGATGTTAATGACATAAAATAGCAACTAAATAGTTGAATTTTCAAAATTCACGTTTTACTTGAAAACTGGCTAAGCGCAATATGTTTTACAAGTACATAACACTAATTTTGGTTTCTGACCAAGAATAATGATGTTAATGACATAAAATAGCAACTAAATAGTTGAATTTTCAAAATTCACGTTTTACTTGAAAACTTGCTAAGCGCAATATGTTTTAAAAGTACATAACACTAATTTTGGTTTCTGACCAAGAATAATGATGTTAATGACACAAAATAGCAACTAAATAGTTGAATTTTCAAAATTCACG
Source organism: Liopterus haemorrhoidalis (assembly GCA_963971575.1). Lineage (NCBI taxonomy): Eukaryota > Metazoa > Arthropoda > Insecta > Coleoptera > Dytiscidae > Liopterus > Liopterus haemorrhoidalis. The sequence continues at coordinate 20,787 of CAXASN010000034.1, forward strand.
TTTTACTTGAAAACTGGCTAAGCGCAATATGTTTTACAAGTACATAACACTAATTTTGGTTTCTGACCAAGAATAATGATGTTAATGACATAAAATAGCAACTAAATAGTTGAATTTTCAAAATTCACGTTTTACTTGAAAACTGGCTAAGCGCAAAATGTTTTAGAAGTACATAACACTAATTTTGGTTTCTGACCAAGAATAATGATGTTAATGACATAAAATAGCAACTAAATAGTTGAATTTTCAAAATTCACGTTTTACTTGAAAACTTGCTAAGCGCAATATGTTTTACAAGTACATAACACTAATTTTGGTTTCTGACCAAGAATAATGATGTTAATGACATAAAATAGCAACTAAATAGTTGAATTTTCAAAATTCACGTTTTACTTGAAAACTGGCTAAGCGCAAAATGTTTTAGAAGTACATAACACTTATTTTGGTTTCTGACCAAGAATAATGATGTTAATGACATAAAATAGCAACTAAATAGTTGAATTTTCCAAATTCACGTTTTACTTGAAAACTTGCTAAGCGCAATATGTTTTACAAGTACATAACACTGATTTTGGTTTCTGACCAAGAATAATGATGTTAATGACATAAAATAGCAACTAAATAGTTGAATTTTCAAAATTCACGTTTTACTTGAAAACTTGCTAAGCGCAAAATGTTTTAGAAGTACATAACACTAATTTTGGTTTCTGACCAAGAATAATGATGTTAATGACATAAAATAGCAACTAAATAGTTGAATTTTCAAAATTCACTTTTAACTTGAAAACTGGCTAAGCGCAACGTGTTTTAGAAGTACATAACACTAATTTTGGTTTCTGACCAAGAATAATGATGTTAATGACATAAAATAGCAACGAAATAGTTGAATTTTCAAAATTCACGTTTTACTTGAAAACTGGCTAAGCGCAATATGTTTTACAAGTACATAACACTAATTTTGGTTTCTGACCAAGAATTATGATGTCATTGACAGAAAATAGCAACGAAATAGTTGAATTTTCAAAATTCACGTTTTACTTGAAAACTGGCTAAGCGCAATATGTTTTACAAGTACATAACACTAATTTTGGTTTCTGACCAAGAATAATGATGTTAATGACATAAAATAGCAACTAAATAGTTGAATTTTCAAAATTCACGTTTTACTTGAAAACTTGCTAAGCGCAATATGTTTTACAAGTACATAACACTAATTTTGGTTTCTGACCAAGAATAATGATGTTAATGACATAAAATAGCAACTAAATAGTTGAATTTTCAAAATTCACGTTTTACTTGAAAACTGGCTAAGCGCAATATGTTTTACAAGTACATAACACTAATTTTGGTTTCTGACCAAGAATAATGATGTTAATGACATAAAATAGCAACTAAATAGTTGAATTTTCAAAATTCACGTTTTACTTGAAAACTTGCTAAGCGCAATATGTTTTACAAGTACATAACACTAATTTTGGTTTCTGACCAAGAATAATGATGTTAATGACATAAAATAGCAACTAAATAGTTGAATTTTCAAAATTCACTTTTAACTTGAAAACTGGCTAAGCGCAATATGTTTTACAAGTACATAACACTAATTTTGGTTTCTGACCAAGAATAATGATGTTAATGACATAAAATAGCAACTAAATAGTTGAATTTTCAAAATTCACGTTTTACTTGAAAACTGGCTAAGCGCAATATGTTTTACAAGTACATAACACTAATTTTGGTTTCTGACCAAGAATAATGATGTTATAGACATAAAATAGCAACTAAATAGTTGAATTTTCAAAATTCACGTTTTACTTGAAAACTGGCTAAGCGCAATATGTTTTACAAGTACATAACACTAATTTTGGTTTCTGACCAAGAATAATGATGTTAATGACATAAAATAGCAACTAAATAGTTGAATTTTCAAAATTCACGTTTTACTTGAAAACTTGCTAAGCGCAATATGTTTTACAAGTACATAACACTAATTTTGGTTTCTGACCAAGAATAATGATGTTAATGACATAAAATAGCAACTAAATAGTTGAATTTTCAAAATTCACGTTTTACTTGAAAACTGGCTAAGCGCAATATGTTTTACAAGTACATAACACTAATTTTGGTTTCTGACCAAGAATAATGATGTTAATGACATAAAATAGCAACTAAATAGTTGAATTTTCAAAATTCACTTTTAACTTGAAAACTGGCTAAGCGCAATATGTTTTACAAGTACATAACACTAATTTTGGTTTCTGACCAAGAATAATGATGTTAATGACATAAAATAGCAACTAAATAGTTGAATTTTCAAAATTCACGTTTTACTTGAAAACTGGCTAAGCGCAATATGTTTTACAAGTACATAACACTAATTTTGGTTTCTGACCAAGAATAATGATGTTAATGACATAAAATAGCAACTAAATAGTTGAATTTTCAAAATTCACGTTTTACTTGAAAACTTGCTAAGCGCAATATGTTTTACAAGTACATAACACTAATTTTGGTTTCTGACCAAGAATAATGATGTTAATGACATAAAATAGCAACTAAATAGTTGAATTTTCAAAATTCACGTTTTACTTGAAAACTTGCTAAGCGCAATATGTTTTACAAGTACATAACACTAATTTTGGTTTCTGACCAAGAATAATAATGTTAATGACATAAAATAGCAACTAAATAGTTGAATTTTCAAAATTCACGTTTTACTTGAAAACTGGCTAAGCGCAATATGTTTTACAAGTACATAACACTAATTTTGGTTTCTGACCAAGAATAATGATGTTAATGACATAAAATAGCAACTAAATAGTTGAATTTTCAAAATTCACGTTTTGCTTGAAAACTTGCTAAGCGCAATATGTTTTACAAGTACATAACACTAATTTTGGTTTCTGACCAAGAATAATGATGTTAATGACATAAAATAGCAACTAAATAGTTGAATTTTCAAAATTCACGTTTTACTTGAAAACTTGCTAAGCGCAATATGTTTTACAAGTACATAACACTAATTTTGGTTTCTGACCAAGAATAATGATGTTAATGACATAAAATAGCAACTAAATAGTTGAATTTTCAAAATTCACGTTTTACTTGAAAACTGGCTAAGCGCAAAATGTTTTAGAAGTACATAACACTAATTTTGGTTTCTGACCAAGAATAATGATGTTAATGACATAAAATAGCAACTAAATAGTTGGATTTTCAAAATTCACGTTTTACTTGAAAATTTGCTAAGCGCAATATGTTTTACAAGTACATAACACTAATTTTGGTTTCTGACCAAGAATAATGATGTTAATGACATAAAATAGCAACTAAATAGTTGAATTTTCAAAATTCACGTTTTACTTGAAAACTGGCTAAGCGCAATATGTTTTACAAGTACATAACACTAATTTTGGTTTCTGACCAAGAATAATGATGTTAATGACATAAAATAGCAACTAAATAGTTGAATTTTCAAAATTCACGTTTTACTTGAAAACTTGCTAAGCGCAATATGTTTTACAAGTACATAACACTAATTTTGGTTTCTGACTAAGAATAATGATGTTAATGACATAAAATAGCAACTAAATAGTTGAATTTTCAAAATTCACGTTTTACTTGAAAACTGGCTAAGCGCAATATGTTTTACAAGTACATAACACTAATTTTGGTTTCTGACCAAGAATAATGATGTTAATGACATAAAATAGCAACTAAATAGTTGAATTTTCAAAATTCACTTTTAACTTGAAAACTGGCTAAGCGCAACGTGTTTTAGAAGTACATAACACTAATTTTGGTTTCTGACCAAGAATTATGATGTCATTGACAGAAAATAGCAACGAAATAGTTGAATTTTCAAAATTCACGTTTTACTTGAAAACTGGCTAAGCGCAATATGTTTTACAAGTACATAACACTAATTTTGGTTTCTGACCAAGAATAATGATGTTAATGACATAAAATAGCAACTAAATAGTTGAATTTTCAAAATTCACGTTTTACTTGAAAACTTGCTAAGCGCAATATGTTTTACAAGTACATAACACTAATTTTGGTTTCTGACCAAGAATAATGATGTTAATGACATAAAATAGCAACTAAATAGTTGAATTTTCAAAATTCACGTTTTACTTGAAAACTGGCTAAGCGCAATATGTTTTACAAGTACATAACACTAATTTTGGTTTCTGACCAAGAATAATGATGTTAATGACATAAAATAGCAACTAAATAGTTGAATTTTCAAAATTCACGTTTTACTTGAAAACTTGCTAAGCGCAATATGTTTTACAAGTACATAACACTAATTTTGGTTTCTGACCAAGAATAATGATGTTAATGACATAAAATAGCAACTAAATAGTTGAATTTTCAAAATTCACGTTTTACTTGAAAACTGGCTAAGCGCAATATGTTTTACAAGTACATAACACTAATTTTGGTTTCTGACCAAGAATAATGATGTTAATGACATAAAATAGCAACTAAATAGTTGAATTTTCAAAATTCACGTTTTACTTGAAAACTTGCTAAGCGCAATATGTTTTACAAGTACATAACACTAATTTTGGTTTCTGACCAAGAATAATGATGTTAATGACATAAAATAGCAACTAAATAGTTGAATTTTCAAAATTCACGTTTTACTTGAAAACTGGCTAAGCGCAATATGTTTTACAAGTACATAACACTAATTTTGGTTTCTGACCAAGAATAATGATGTTAATGACATAAAATAGCAACTAAATAGTTGAATTTTCAAAATTCACGTTTTACTTGAAAACTGGCTAAGCGCAATATGTTTTACAAGTACATAACACTAATTTTGGTTTCTGACCAAGAATAATGATGTTAATGACATAAAATAGCAACTAAATAGTTGAATTTTCAAAATTCACGTTTTACTTGAAAACTGGCTAAGCGCAATATGTTTTACAAGTACATAACACTAATTTTGGTTTCTGACCAAGAATAATGATGTTAATGACATAAAATAGCAACTAAATAGTTGAATTTTCAAAATTCACGTTTTACTTGAAAACTTGCTAAGCGCAATATGTTTTACAAGTACATAACACTAATTTTGGTTTCTGACCAAGAATAATGATGTTAATGACATAAAATAGCAACTAAATAGTTGAATTTTCAAAATTCACGTTTTACTTGAAAACTGGCTAAGCGCAATATGTTTTACAAGTACATAACACTAATTTTGGTTTCTGACCAAGAATAATGATGTTAATGACATAAAATAGCAACTAAATAGTTGAATTTTCAAAATTCACGTTTTACTTGAAAACTGGCTAAGCGCAAAATGTTTTAGAAGTACATAACACTAATTTTGGTTTCTGACCAAGAATAATGATGTTAATGACATAAAATAGCAACTAAATAGTTGAATTTTCAAAATTCACGTTTTACTTGAAAACTTGCTAAGCGCAATATGTTTTACAAGTACATAACACTAATTTTGGTTTCTGACCAAGAATAATGATGTTAATGACATAAAATAGCAACTAAATAGTTGAATTTTCAAAATTCACGTTTTACTTGAAAACTGGCTAAGCGCAAAATGTTTTAGAAGTACATAACACTAATTTTGGTTTCTGACCAAGAATAATGATGTTAATGACATAAAATAGCAACTAAATAGTTGAATTTTCCAAATTCACGTTTTACTTGAAAACTTGCTAAGCGCAATATGTTTTACAAGTACATAACACTAATTTTGGTTTCTGACCAAGAATAATGATGTTAATGACATAAAATAGCAACTAAATAGTTGAATTTTCAAAATTCACGTTTTACTTGAAAACTTGCTAAGCGCAAAATGTTTTAGAAGTACATAACACTAATTTTGGTTTCTGACCAAGAATAATGATGTTAATGACATAAAATAGCAACTAAATAGTTGAATTTTCAAAATTCACTTTTAACTTGAAAACTGGCTAAGCGCAACGTGTTTTAGAAGTACATAACACTAATTTTGGTTTCTGACCAAGAATAATGATGTTAATGACATAAAATAGCAACGAAATAGTTGAATTTTCAAAATTCACGTTTTACTTGAAAACTGGCTAAGCGCAATATGTTTTACAAGTACATAACACTAATTTTGGTTTCTGACCAAGAATTATGATGTCATTGACAGAAAATAGCAACGAAATAGTTGAATTTTCAAAATTCACGTTTTACTTGAAAACTGGCTAAGCGCAATATGTTTTACAAGTACATAACACTAATTTTGGTTTCTGACCAAGAATAATGATGTTAATGACATAAAATAGCAACTAAATAGTTGAATTTTCAAAATTCACGTTTTACTTGAAAACTTGCTAAGCGCAATATGTTTTACAAGTACATAACACTAATTTTGGTTTCTGACCAAGAATAATGATGTTAATGACATAAAATAGCAACTAAATAGTTGAATTTTCAAAATTCACGTTTTACTTGAAAACTGGCTAAGCGCAATATGTTTTACAAGTACATAACACTAATTTTGGTTTCTGACCAAGAATAATGATGTTAATGACATAAAATAGCAACTAAATAGTTGAATTTTCAAAATTCACGTTTTACTTGAAAACTTGCTAAGCGCAATATGTTTTACAAGTACATAACACTAATTTTGGTTTCTGACCAAGAATAATGATGTTAATGACATAAAATAGCAACTAAATAGTTGAATTTTCAAAATTCACGTTTTACTTGAAAACTGGCTAAGCGCAATATGTTTTACAAGTACATAACACTAATTTTGGTTTCTGACCAAGAATAATGATGTTAATGACATAAAATAGCAACTAAATAGTTGAATTTTCAAAATTCACGTTTTACTTGAAAACTGGCTAAGCGCAAAATGTTTTAGAAGTACATAACACTAATTTTGGTTTCTGACCAAGAATAATGATGTTAATGACATAAAATAGCAACTAAATAGTTGAATTTTCAAAATTCACGTTTTACTTGAAAACTTGCTAAGCGCAATATGTTTTACAAGTACATAACACTAATTTTGGTTTCTGACCAAGAATAATGATGTTAATGACATAAAATAGCAACTAAATAGTTGAATTTTCAAAATTCACGTTTTACTTGAAAACTGGCTAAGCGCAAAATGTTTTAGAAGTACATAACACTAATTTTGGTTTCTGACCAAGAATAATGATGTTAATGACATAAAATAGCAACTAAATAGTTGAATTTTCCAAATTCACGTTTTACTTGAAAACTTGCTAAGCGCAATATGTTTTACAAGTACATAACACTAATTTTGGTTTCTGACCAAGAATAATGATGTTAATGACATAAAATAGCAACTAAATAGTTGAATTTTCAAAATTCACGTTTTACTTGAAAACTTGCTAAGCGCAAAATGTTTTAGAAGTACATAACACTAATTTTGGTTTCTGACCAAGAATAATGATGTTAATGACATAAAATAGCAACTAAATAGTTGAATTTTCAAAATTCACTTTTAACTTGAAAACTGGCTAAGCGCAACGTGTTTTAGAAGTACATAACACTAATTTTGGTTTCTGACCAAGAATAATGATGTTAATGACATAAAATAGCAACGAAATAGTTGAATTTTCAAAATTCACGTTTTACTTGAAAACTGGCTAAGCGCAATATGTTTTACAAGTACATAACACTAATTTTGGTTTCTGACCAAGAATTATGATGTCATTGACAGAAAATAGCAACGAAATAGTTGAATTTTCAAAATTCACGTTTACTTGAAAACTGGCTAAGCGCAATATGTTTTACAAGTACATAACACTAATTTTGGTTTCTGACCAAGAATAATGATGTTAATGACATAAAATAGCAACTAAATAGTTGAATTTTCAAAATTCACGTTTTACTTGAAAACTGGCTAAGCGCAAAATGTTTTAGAAGTACATAACACTAATTTTGGTTTCTGACCAAGAATAATGATGTTAATGACATAAAATAGCAACTAAATAGTTGAATTTTCAAAATTCACGTTTTACTTGAAAACTTGCTAAGCGCAATATGTTTTACAAGTACATAACACTAATTTTGGTTTCTGACCAAGAATAATGATGTTAATGACATAAAATAGCAACTAAATAGTTGAATTTTCAAAATTCACGTTTTACTTGAAAACTGGCTAAGCGCAAAATGTTTTAGAAGTACATAACACTAATTTTGGTTTCTGACCAAGAATAATGATGTTAATGACATAAAATAGCAACTAAATAGTTGAATTTTCCAAATTCACGTTTTACTTGAAAACTTGCTAAGCGCAATATGTTTTACAAGTACATAACACTAATTTTGGTTTCTGACCAAGAATAATGATGTTAATGACATAAAATAGCAACTAAATAGTTGAATTTTCAAAATTCACGTTTTACTTGAAAACTTGCTAAGCGCAAAATGTTTTAGAAGTACATAACACTAATTTTGGTTTCTGACCAAGAATAATGATGTTAATGACATAAAATAGCAACTAAATAGTTGAATTTTCAAAATTCACTTTTAACTTGAAAACTGGCTAAGCGCAACGTGTTTTAGAAGTACATAACACTAATTTTGGTTTCTGACCAAGAATAATGATGTTAATGACATAAAATAGCAACGAAATAGTTGAATTTTCAAAATTCACGTTTTACTTGAAAACTGGCTAAGCGCAATATGTTTTACAAGTACATAACACTAATTTTGGTTTCTGACCAAGAATTATGATGTCATTGACAGAAAATAGCAACGAAATAGTTGAATTTTCAAAATTCACGTTTTACTTGAAAACTGGCTAAGCGCAATATGTTTTACAAGTACATAACACTAATTTTGGTTTCTGACCAAGAATAATGATGTTAATGACATAAAATAGCAACTAAATAGTTGAATTTTCAAAATTCACGTTTTACTTGAAAACTTGCTAAGCGCAATATGTTTTACAAGTACATAACACTAATTTTGGTTTCTGACCAAGAATAATGATGTTAATGACATAAAATAGCAACTAAATAGTTGAATTTTCAAAATTCACGTTTTACTTGAAAACTGGCTAAGCGCAATATGTTTTACAAGTACATAACACTAATTTTGGTTTCTGACCAAGAATAATGATGTTAATGACATAAAATAGCAACTAAATAGTTGAATTTTCAAAATTCACGTTTTACTTGAAAACTTGCTAAGCGCAATATGTTTTACAAGTACATAACACTAATTTTGGTTTCTGACCAAGAATAATGATGTTAATGACATAAAATAGCAACTAAATAGTTGAATTTTCAAAATTCACGTTTTACTTGAAAACTGGCTAAGCGCAATATGTTTTACAAGTACATAACACTAATTTTGGTTTCTGACCAAGAATAATGATGTTAATGACATAAAATAGCAACTAAATAGTTGAATTTTCAAAATTCACGTTTTACTTGAAAACTTGCTAAGCGCAATATGTTTTACAAGTACATAACACTAATTTTGGTTTCTGACCAAGAATAATGATGTTAATGACATAAAATAGCAACTAAATAGTTGAATTTTCAAAATTCACGTTTTACTTGAAAACTGGCTAAGCGCAATATGTTTACAAGTACATAACACTAATTTTGGTTTCTGACCAAGAATAATGATGTTAATGACATAAAATAGCAACTAAATAGTTGAATTTTCAAAATTCACGTTTTACTTGAAAACTGGCTAAGCGCAAAATGTTTTAGAAGTACATAACACTAATTTTGGTTTCTGACCAAGAATAATGATGTTAATGACATAAAATAGCAACTAAATAGTTGAATTTTCAAAATTCACGTTTTACTTGAAAACTTGCTAAGCGCAATATGTTTTACAAGTACATAACACTAATTTTGGTTTCTGACCAAGAATAATGATGTTAATGACATAAAATAGCAACTAAATAGTTGAATTTTCAAAATTCACGTTTTACTTGAAAACTGGCTAAGCGCAAAATGTTTTAGAAGTACATAACACTTATTTTGGTTTCTGACCAAGAATAATGATGTTAATGACATAAAATAGCAACTAAATAGTTGAATTTTCCAAATTCACGTTTTACTTGAAAACTTGCTAAGCGCAATATGTTTTACAAGTACATAACACTAATTTTGGTTTCTGACCAAGAATAATGATGTTAATGACATAAAATAGCAACTAAATAGTTGAATTTTCAAAATTCACGTTTTACTTGAAAACTTGCTAAGCGCAAAATGTTTTAGAAGTACATAACACTAATTTTGGTTTCTGACCAAGAATAATGATGTTAATGACATAAAATAGCAACTAAATAGTTGAATTTTCAAAATTCACTTTTAACTTGAAAAACTGGCTAAGCGCAACGTGTTTTAGAAGTACATAACACTAATTTTGGTTTCTGACCAAGAATAATGATGTTAATGACATAAAATAGCAACGAAATAGTTGAATTTTCAAAATTCACGTTTTACTTGAAAACTGGCTAAGCGCAATATGTTTTACAAGTACATAACACTAATTTTGGTTTCTGACCAAGAATTATGATGTCATTGACAGAAAATAGCAACGAAATAGTTGAATTTTCAAAATTCACGTTTTACTTGAAAACTGGCTAAGCGCAATATGTTTTACAAGTACATAACACTAATTTTGGTTTCTGACCAAGAATAATGATGTTAATGACATAAAATAGCAACTAAATAGTTGAATTTTCAAAATTCACGTTTTACTTGAAAACTTGCTAAGCGCAATATGTTTTACAAGTACATAACACTAATTTTGGTTTCTGACCAAGAATAATGATGTTAATGACATAAAATAGCAACTAAATAGTTGAATTTTCAAAATTCACGTTTTACTTGAAAACTGGCTAAGCGCAATATGTTTTACAAGTACATAACACTAATTTTGGTTTCTGACCAAGAATAATGATGTTAATGACATAAAATAGCAACTAAATAGTTGAATTTTCAAAATTCACGTTTTACTTGAAAACTTGCTAAGCGCAATATGTTTTACAAGTACATAACACTAATTTTGGTTTCTGACCAAGAATAATGATGTTAATGACATAAAATAGCAACTAAATAGTTGAATTTTCAAAATTCACTTTTAACTTGAAAACTGGCTAAGCGCAATATGTTTTACAAGTACATAACACTAATTTTGGTTTCTGACCAAGAATAATGATGTTAATGACATAAAATAGCAACTAAATAGTTGAATTTTCAAAATTCACGTTTTACTTGAAAACTGGCTAAGCGCAATATGTTTTACAAGTACATAACACTAATTTTGGTTTCTGACCAAGAATAATGATGTTATAGACATAAAATAGCAACTAAATAGTTGAATTTTCAAAATTCACGTTTTACTTGAAAACTGGCTAAGCGCAATATGTTTTACAAGTACATAACACTAATTTTGGTTTCTGACCAAGAATAATGATGTTAATGACATAAAATAGCAACTAAATAGTTGAATTTTCAAAATTCACGTTTACTTGAAAACTTGCTAAGCGCAATATGTTTTACAAGTACATAACACTAATTTTGGTTTCTGACCAAGAATAATGATGTTAATGACATAAAATAGCAACTAAATAGTTGAATTTTCAAAATTCACGTTTTACTTGAAAACTGGCTAAGCGCAATATGTTTTACAAGTACATAACACTAATTTTGGTTTCTGACCAAGAATAATGATGTTAATGACATAAAATAGCAACTAAATAGTTGAATTTTCAAAATTCACTTTTAACTTGAAAACTGGCTAAGCGCAATATGTTTTACAAGTACATAACACTAATTTTGGTTTCTGACCAAGAATAATGATGTTAATGACATAAAATAGCAACTAAATAGTTGAATTTTCAAAATTCACGTTTTACTTGAAAACTGGCTAAGCGCAATATGTTTTACAAGTACATAACACTAATTTTGGTTTCTGACCAAGAATAATGATGTTAATGACATAAAATAGCAACTAAATAGTTGAATTTTCAAAATTCACGTTTTACTTGAAAACTTGCTAAGCGCAATATGTTTTACAAGTACATAACACTAATTTTGGTTTCTGACCAAGAATAATGATGTTAATGACATAAAATAGCAACTAAATAGTTGAATTTTCAAAATTCACGTTTTACTTGAAAACTTGCTAAGCGCAATATGTTTTACAAGTACATAACACTAATTTTGGTTTCTGACCAAGAATAATAATGTTAATGACATAAAATAGCAACTAAATAGTTGAATTTTCAAAATTCACGTTTTACTTGAAAACTGGCTAAGCGCAATATGTTTTACAAGTACATAACACTAATTTTGGTTTCTGACCAAGAATAATGATGTTAATGACATAAAATAGCAACTAAATAGTTGAATTTTCAAAATTCACGTTTTACTTGAAAACTTGCTAAGCGCAATATGTTTTACAAGTACATAACACTAATTTTGGTTTCTGACCAAGAATAATGATGTTAATGACATAAAATAGCAACTAAATAGTTGAATTTTCAAAATTCACGTTTTACTTGAAAACTTGCTAAGCGCAATATGTTTTACAAGTACATAACACTAATTTTGGTTTCTGACCAAGAATAATGATGTTAATGACATAAAATAGCAACTAAATAGTTGAATTTTCAAAATTCACGTTTTACTTGAAAACTGGCTAAGCGCAAAATGTTTTAGAAGTACATAACACTAATTTTGGTTTCTGACCAAGAATAATGATGTTAATGACATAAAATAGCAACTAAATAGTTGGATTTTCAAAATTCACGTTTTACTTGAAAATTTGCTAAGCGCAATATGTTTTACAAGTACATAACACTAATTTTGGTTTCTGACCAAGAATAATGATGTTAATGACATAAAATAGCAACTAAATAGTTGAATTTTCAAAATTCACGTTTTACTTGAAAACTGGCTAAGCGCAATATGTTTTACAAGTACATAACACTAATTTTGGTTTCTGACCAAGAATAATGATGTTAATGACATAAAATAGCAACTAAATAGTTGAATTTTCAAAATTCACGTTTTACTTGAAAACTTGCTAAGCGCAATATGTTTTACAAGTACATAACACTAATTTTGGTTTCTGACTAAGAATAATGATGTTAATGACATAAAATAGCAACTAAATAGTTGAATTTTCAAAATTCACGTTTTACTTGAAAACTGGCTAAGCGCAATATGTTTTACAAGTACATAACACTAATTTTGGTTTCTGACCAAGAATAATGATGTTAATGACATAAAATAGCAACTAAATAGTTGAATTTTCAAAATTCACTTTTAACTTGAAAACTGGCTAAGCGCAACGTGTTTTAGAAGTACATAACACTAATTTTGGTTTCTGACCAAGAATTATGATGTCATTGACAGAAAATAGCAACGAAATAGTTGAATTTTCAAAATTCACGTTTTACTTGAAAACTGGCTAAGCGCAATATGTTTTACAAGTACATAACACTAATTTTGGTTTCTGACCAAGAATAATGATGTTAATGACATAAAATAGCAACTAAATAGTTGAATTTTCAAAATTCACGTTTTACTTGAAAACTTGCTAAGCGCAATATGTTTTACAAGTACATAACACTAATTTTGGTTTCTGACCAAGAATAATGATGTTAATGACATAAAATAGCAACTAAATAGTTGAATTTTCAAAATTCACGTTTTACTTGAAAACTGGCTAAGCGCAATATGTTTTACAAGTACATAACACTAATTTTGGTTTCTGACCAAGAATAATGATGTTAATGACATAAAATAGCAACTAAATAGTTGAATTTTCAAAATTCACGTTTTACTTGAAAACTTGCTAAGCGCAATATGTTTTACAAGTACATAACACTAATTTTGGTTTCTGACCAAGAATAATGATGTTAATGACATAAAATAGCAACTAAATAGTTGAATTTTCAAAATTCACGTTTTACTTGAAAACTGGCTAAGCGCAATATGTTTTACAAGTACATAACACTAATTTTGGTTTCTGACCAAGAATAATGATGTTAATGACATAAAATAGCAACTAAATAGTTGAATTTTCAAAATTCACGTTTTACTTGAAAACTTGCTAAGCGCAATATGTTTTACAAGTACATAACACTAATTTTGGTTTCTGACCAAGAATAATGATGTTAATGACATAAAATAGCAACTAAATAGTTGAATTTTCAAAATTCACGTTTTACTTGAAAACTTGCTAAGCGCAATATGTTTTACAAGTACATAACACTAATTTTGGTTTCTGACCAAGAATAATAATGTTAATGACATAAAATAGCAACTAAATAGTTGAATTTTCAAAATTCACGTTTTACTTGAAAACTGGCTAAGCGCAATATGTTTTACAAGTACATAACACTAATTTTGGTTTCTGACCAAGAATAATGATGTTAATGACATAAAATAGCAACTAAATAGTTGAATTTTCAAAATTCACGTTTTACTTGAAAACTTGCTAAGCGCAATATGTTTTACAAGTACATAACACTAATTTTGGTTTCTGACCAAGAATAATGATGTTAATGACATAAAATAGCAACTAAATAGTTGAATTTTCAAAATTCACGTTTTACTTGAAAACTTGCTAAGCGCAATATGTTTTACAAGTACATAACACTAATTTTGGTTTCTGACCAAGAATAATGATGTTAATGACATAAAATAGCAACTAAATAGTTGAATTTTCAAAATTCACGTTTTACTTGAAAACTGGCTAAGCGCAAAATGTTTTAGAAGTACATAACACTAATTTTGGTTTCTGACCAAGAATAATGATGTTAATGACATAAAATAGCAACTAAATAGTTGGATTTTCAAAATTCACGTTTTACTTGAAAATTTGCTAAGCGCAATATGTTTTACAAGTACATAACACTAATTTTGGTTTCTGACCAAGAATAATGATGTTAATGACATAAAATAGCAACTAAATAGTTGAATTTTCAAAATTCACGTTTTACTTGAAAACTGGCTAAGCGCAATATGTTTTACAAGTACATAACACTAATTTTGGTTTCTGACCAAGAATAATGATGTTAATGACATAAAATAGCAACTAAATAGTTGAATTTTCAAAATTCACGTTTTACTTGAAAACTTGCTAAGCGCAATATGTTTTACAAGTACATAACACTAATTTTGGTTTCTGACTAAGAATAATGATGTTAATGACATAAAATAGCAACTAAATAGTTGAATTTTCAAAATTCACGTTTTACTTGAAAACTGGCTAAGCGCAATATGTTTTACAAGTACATAACACTAATTTTGGTTTCTGACCAAGAATAATGATGTTAATGACATAAAATAGCAACTAAATAGTTGAATTTTCAAAATTCACTTTTAACTTGAAAACTGGCTAAGCGCAACGTGTTTTAGAAGTACATAACACTAATTTTGGTTTCTGACCAAGAATTATGATGTCATTGACAGAAAATAGCAACGAAATAGTTGAATTTTCAAAATTCACGTTTTACTTGAAAACTGGCTAAGCGCAATATGTTTTACAAGTACATAACACTAATTTTGGTTTCTGACCAAGAATAATGATGTTAATGACATAAAATAGCAACTAAATAGTTGAATTTTCAAAATTCACGTTTTACTTGAAAACTTGCTAAGCGCAATATGTTTTACAAGTACATAACACTAATTTTGGTTTCTGACCAAGAATAATGATGTTAATGACATAAAATAGCAACTAAATAGTTGAATTTTCAAAATTCACGTTTTACTTGAAAACTGGCTAAGCGCAATATGTTTTACAAGTACATAACACTAATTTTGGTTTCTGACCAAGAATAATGATGTTAATGACATAAAATAGCAACTAAATAGTTGAATTTTCAAAATTCACGTTTTACTTGAAAACTTGCTAAGCGCAATATGTTTTACAAGTACATAACACTAATTTTGGTTTCTGACCAAGAATAATGATGTTAATGACATAAAATAGCAACTAAATAGTTGAATTTTCAAAATTCACGTTTTACTTGAAAACTGGCTAAGCGCAATATGTTTTACAAGTACATAACACTAATTTTGGTTTCTGACCAAGAATAATGATGTTAATGACATAAAATAGCAACTAAATAGTTGAATTTTCAAAATTCACGTTTTACTTGAAAACTTGCTAAGCGCAATATGTTTTACAAGTACATAACACTAATTTTGGTTTCTGACCAAGAATAATGATGTTAATGACATAAAATAGCAACTAAATAGTTGAATTTTCAAAATTCACGTTTTACTTGAAAACTGGCTAAGCGCAATATGTTTTACAAGTACATAACACTAATTTTGGTTTCTGACCAAGAATAATGATGTTAATGACATAAAATAGCAACTAAATAGTTGAATTTTCAAAATTCACGTTTTACTTGAAAACTGGCTAAGCGCAATATGTTTTACAAGTACATAACACTAATTTTGGTTTCTGACCAAGAATAATGATGTTAATGACATAAAATAGCAACTAAATAGTTGAATTTTCAAAATTCACGTTTTACTTGAAAACTGGCTAAGCGCAATATGTTTTACAAGTACATAACACTAATTTTGGTTTCTGACCAAGAATAATGATGTTAATGACATAAAATAGCAACTAAATAGTTGAATTTTCAAAATTCACGTTTTACTTGAAAACTTGCTAAGCGCAATATGTTTTACAAGTACATAACACTAATTTTGGTTTCTGACCAAGAATAATGATGTTAATGACATAAAATAGCAACTAAATAGTTGAATTTTCAAAATTCACGTTTTACTTGAAAACTGGCTAAGCGCAATATGTTTTACAAGTACATAACACTAATTTTGGTTTCTGACCAAGAATAATGATGTTAATGACATAAAATAGCAACTAAATAGTTGAATTTTCAAAATTCACGTTTTACTTGAAAACTGGCTAAGCGCAAAATGTTTTAGAAGTACATAACACTAATTTTGGTTTCTGACCAAGAATAATGATGTTAATGACATAAAATAGCAACTAAATAGTTGAATTTTCAAAATTCACGTTTTACTTGAAAACTTGCTAAGCGCAATATGTTTTACAAGTACATAACACTAATTTTGGTTTCTGACCAAGAATAATGATGTTAATGACATAAAATAGCAACTAAATAGTTGAATTTTCAAAATTCACGTTTTACTTGAAAACTGGCTAAGCGCAAAATGTTTTAGAAGTACATAACACTAATTTTGGTTTCTGACCAAGAATAATGATGTTAATGACATAAAATAGCAACTAAATAGTTGAATTTTCCAAATTCACGTTTTACTTGAAAACTTGCTAAGCGCAATATGTTTTACAAGTACATAACACTAATTTTGGTTTCTGACCAAGAATAATGATGTTAATGACATAAAATAGCAACTAAATAGTTGAATTTTCAAAATTCACGTTTTACTTGAAAACTTGCTAAGCGCAAAATGTTTTAGAAGTACATAACACTAATTTTGGTTTCTGACCAAGAATAATGATGTTAATGACATAAAATAGCAACTAAATAGTTGAATTTTCAAAATTCACTTTTAACTTGAAAACTGGCTAAGCGCAACGTGTTTTAGAAGTACATAACACTAATTTTGGTTTCTGACCAAGAATAATGATGTTAATGACATAAAATAGCAACGAAATAGTTGAATTTTCAAAATTCACGTTTTACTTGAAAACTGGCTAAGCGCAATATGTTTTACAAGTACATAACACTAATTTTGGTTTCTGACCAAGAATTATGATGTCATTGACAGAAAATAGCAACGAAATAGTTGAATTTTCAAAATTCACGTTTTACTTGAAAACTGGCTAAGCGCAATATGTTTTACAAGTACATAACACTAATTTTGGTTTCTGACCAAGAATAATGATGTTAATGACATAAAATAGCAACTAAATAGTTGAATTTTCAAAATTCACGTTTTACTTGAAAACTTGCTAAGCGCAATATGTTTTACAAGTACATAACACTAATTTTGGTTTCTGACCAAGAATAATGATGTTAATGACATAAAATAGCAACTAAATAGTTGAATTTTCAAAATTCACGTTTTACTTGAAAACTGGCTAAGCGCAATATGTTTTACAAGTACATAACACTAATTTTGGTTTCTGACCAAGAATAATGATGTTAATGACATAAAATAGCAACTAAATAGTTGAATTTTCAAAATTCACGTTTTACTTGAAAACTTGCTAAGCGCAATATGTTTTACAAGTACATAACACTAATTTTGGTTTCTGACCAAGAATAATGATGTTAATGACATAAAATAGCAACTAAATAGTTGAATTTTCAAAATTCACGTTTTACTTGAAAACTGGCTAAGCGCAATATGTTTTACAAGTACATAACACTAATTTTGGTTTCTGACCAAGAATAATGATGTTAATGACATAAAATAGCAACTAAATAGTTGAATTTTCAAAATTCACGTTTTACTTGAAAACTGGCTAAGCGCAAAATGTTTTAGAAGTACATAACACTAATTTTGGTTTCTGACCAAGAATAATGATGTTAATGACATAAAATAGCAACTAAATAGTTGAATTTTCAAAATTCACGTTTTACTTGAAAACTTGTTAAGCGCAACGTGTTTTAGAAGTACATAACAGTTATTTTGGTTTCTGACGAAGAATAATGATTTTACCGACATAAAATAGCAACGAAATAGTTGAATTTTCAAAATTCACGTTTTACTTGAAAACTTGTTAAGCGCAACGTGTTTTAGAAGTACATAACACTTATTTTGGTTTCTGACGAAGAATAATGATGTTACTGACATAAAATATCAACGAAATAGTTGAATTTTCAAAATACAAGTTTTACATGAAAACTTGTTAAGCGCAACATGTTTTAGAAGTACATAACACTTATTTTGGTTTCTGACGAAGAATAATGATTTTACTGACATAAAATAGCAACGAAATAGTTGAATTTTCAAAATTCACGTTTTACTTGAAAACTTGTTAAGCGCAACGTGTTTAATAAGTACATAACAGTTATTTTGGTTTCTGACGAAGAATTATGATTTTACCGACATAAATAGCAACGAAATAGTTGAATTTTCAAAATTCACGTTTTACTTGAAAACTGGCTAAGCGCAACGTGTTTTAGAAGTACATAACAGTTATTTTGGTTTCTGACGAAGAATAATGATTTTACCGACATAAAATAGCAACGAAATAGTTGAATTTTCCAAATTCACGTTTTACTTGAAAACTTGTTAAGCGCAACGTGTTTTAGAAGTACATAACACTTATTTTGGTTTCTGACGAAGAATAATGATGTAACTGACATAAAATATCAACGAAATAGTTGAATTTTCAAAATACAAGTTTTACTTGAAACTTGTTAAGCGCAACGTGTTTTAGAAGTACATAACAGTTATTTTGGTTTTTGACGAAAAATAATGATGTTACTGACATAAAATAGCAACGAAATAGTTGAATTTTCAAAATTCACGTTTTACTTGAAAACTTGTTAAGCGCAACGTGTTTTAGAAGTACATAACAGTTATTTTGGTTTCTGACGAAGAATAATGATTTTACCGAAATAAAATAGCAACGAAATAGTTGAATTTTCAAAATTCACGTTTTACTTGAAAACTTGTTAATCGCAACGTGTTTTAGAAGTACATAACAGTTATTTTGGTTTCTGACGAAGAATAATGATTTTACCGACATAAAATAGCAACGAAATAGTTGAATTTTCAAAATTCACGTTTTACTTGAAAACTTGTTAAGCGCAACGTGTTTTAGAAGTACATAACACTTATTTTGGTTTCTGACGAAGAATAATGATGTAACTGACATAAAATATCAACGAAATAGTTGAATTTTCAAAATTCACGTTTTACTTGAAAACTTGTTA
This sequence comes from Liopterus haemorrhoidalis, assembly GCA_963971575.1. Lineage (NCBI taxonomy): Eukaryota > Metazoa > Arthropoda > Insecta > Coleoptera > Dytiscidae > Liopterus > Liopterus haemorrhoidalis. The sequence goes on from CAXASN010000034.1 coordinate 40,669, forward strand.
AGCGCAACGTGTTTTAGAAGTACATAACAGTTATTTTGGTTTCTGACGAAGAATAATGATTTTACCGACATAAAATAGCAACGAAATAGTTGAATTTTCAAAATTCACGTTTTACTTGAAAACTTGTTAAGCGCAACGTGTTTTAAAAGTACATAACACTTATTTTGGTTTCTGACGAAGAATAATGATGTAACTGACATAAAATATCAACGAAATAGTTGAATTTTCAAAATACAAGTTTTACTTGAAACTTGTTAAGCGCAACGTGTTTTAGAAGTACATAACAGTTATTTTGGTTTTTGACGAAAAATAATGATGTTACTGACATAAAATAGCAACGAAATAGTTGAATTTTCAAAATTCACGTTTTACTTGAAAACTGGTTAAGCGCAACGTGTTTTAGAAGTACATAACAGTTATTTTGGTTTCTGACGAAGAATAATGATTTTACCGACATAAAATAGCAACGAAATAGTTGAATTTTCAAAATTCACGTTTTACTTGAAAACTTGTTAAGCGCAACGTGTTTTAGAAGAACATAACACTCATTTTGGTTTCTGACGAAGAATAATGATTTTACCGACATAAAATAGCAACGAAATAGTTGATCTTTCAAAATTCACGTTTTACTTGAAAACTTGTTAAGCGCAACCTGTTTTAGAAGTACATAACAGTTATTTTGGTTTCTGACGAAGAATAATGATTTTACCGACATAAATAGCAACGAAATAGTTGAGTTTTCAAAATTCACGTTTTACTTGAAAACTTGTTAAGCGCAACGTGTTTTAGAAGTACATAACACTTATTTTGGTTTCTGATGAAGAATAATGATGTTACTGACATAAAATATCAACGAAATAGTTGAATTTTCAAAATACAAGTTTTAGTTGAAACTTGTTAAGCGCAACGTGTTTTAGAAGAACATAACAGTTATTTTTGTTTTTGACGAAAAATAATGATGTTACTGACATAAAATATCAACGAAATAGTTGAATTTTCAAAATTCACGTTTTACTTGAAAACTTGTTAAGCGCAACGTGTTTTAGAAGTACATAACAGTTATTTTGGTTTCTGACGAAGAATAATGATGTTACTGACATAAAATATCAACGAAATAGTTGAATTTTCAAAATTCACGTTTTACTTGAAAACTTGTTAAGCGCAACGTGTTTTAGAAGTACATAACAGTTATTTTGGTTTCTGACGAAGAATAATGATTTTACCGACATAAAATAGCAACGAAATAGTTGAATTTTCAAAATTCACGTTTTACTTGAAAACTTGTTAAGCGCAACGTGTTTTAGAAGTACATAACAGTTATTTTGGTTTCTGACGAAGAATAATGATTTTACCGACATGAAATAGCAACGAAATAGTTGAATTTTCAAAATTCACGTTTTACTTGAAAACTTGTTAAGCGCAACGTGTTTTAGAAGTACATAACAGTTATTTTGGTTTTTGACGAAAAATAATGATGTTACTTACATAAAATAGCAACGAAATAGTTGAATTTTCAAAATTCACGTTTTACTTGAAAACTTGTTAAGCGCAACGTGTTTAATAAGTACATAACAGTTATTTTGGTTTCTGACGAAGAATAATGATTTTACCGAAATAAAATAGCAACGAAATAGTTGAATTTTCAAAATTCACGTTTTACTTGAAAACTTGTTAAGCGCAACGTGTTTTAGAAGTACATAACAGTTATTTTGGTTTCTGACGAAGAATAATGATTTTACCGACATAAAATAGCAACGAAATAGTTGAATTTTCAAAATTCACGTATTACTTGAAAACTTGTTAAACGCAACGTGTTTTAGAAGTACATAACACTTATTTTGGTTTCTGACGAAGAATAATGATGTAACTGACATAAAATATCAACGAAATAGTTGAATTTTCAAAATTCACGTTTTACTTGAAAACTTGTTAAGCGCAACGTGTTTAATAAGTACATAACAGTTATTTTGGTTTCTGACGAAGAATAATGATTTTACCGACATAAATAGCAACGAAATAGTTGAATTTTCAAAATTCACGTTTTACTTGAAAACTTGTTAAGCGCAACGTGTTTTAGAAGTACATAACACTTATTTTGGTTTCTGACGAAGAATAATGATTTTACCGACATAAAATAGCAACGAAATAGTTGAATTTTCAAAATACAAAAATTACATGAAAATTTGTTAAACGCAACATGTTTTAGAAGTACATAACAGTTATTTTGGTTTCTGACGAAGAATAATGATGTTACTGACATAAAATAGCAACGAAATAGTTGAATTTTCAAAATTCACGTTTTACTTGAAAACTTGATAAGCGCAACGTGTTTTAGAAGTACATAACAGTTATTTTGGTTTCTGACGAAGAATAATGAATTTACCGACATAAAATAGCAACGAAATAGTTGAATTTTCAAAATTCACGTTTTACTTGAAAACTTGTTAAGCGCAACGTGTTTTAGAAGTACATAACACTTATTTTGGTTTCTGACGAAGAATAATGATTTTACCGACATAAAATAGCAACGAAATAGTTGAATTTTCAAAATTCACGTTTTACTTGAAAACTTGTTAAGCGCAACGTGTTTTAGAAGTACATAACAGTTATTTTGGTTTTTGACGAAAAATAATGATGTTACTGACATAAAATAGCAACGAAATAGTTGAATTTTCAAAATTCACGTTTTACTTGAAAGCCTGTTAAGCGCAACGTGTTTTAGAAATACATAACAGTTATTTTGGTTTCTGACGAAGAATAATGTTTTTTCCGAAATAAAATAGCAACGAAATAGTTGAATTTTCAAAATTCACGTTTTACTTGAAAACTTGTTAAGCGCAACGTGTTTTAGAAGTACATAACAGTTATTTTGGTTTCTGACGAAGAATAATGATTTTACCGACATAAAATAGCAACGAAATAGTTGAATTTTCAAAATTCACGTTTTACTTGAAAACTTGTTAAGCGCAACGTGTTTTAGAAGTACATAACACTTATTTTGGTTTCTGACGAAGAATAATGATGTTACTGACATAAAATATCAACGAAATAGTTGAATTTTCAAAATACAAGTTTTACATGAAAACTTGTTAAGCGCAACATGTTTTAGAAGTACATAACACTTTTTTTGGTTTCTGACGAAGAATAATGATTTTACTGACATAAAATTGCAACGAAATAGTTGAATTTTCAAAATTCACGTTTTACTTGAAAACTGGTTAAGCGCAACGTGTTTTAGAAGTACATAACAGTTATTTTGGTTTCTGACGAAGAATAATGATTTTACCGACATAAAATAGCAACGAAATAGTTGAATTTTCAAAATTCACGTTTTACTTGAAAACTTGTTAAGCGCAACGTGTTTTAGAAGTACATAACACTTATTTTGGTTTCTGACGAAGAATAATGATGTAACTGACATAAAATATCAACGAAATAGTTGAATTTTCAAAATACAAGTTTTACTTGAAACTTGTTAAGCGCAACGTGTTTTAGAAGAACATAACAGTTATTTTTGTTTTTGACGAAAAATAATGATGTTACTGACATAAAATAGCAACGAAATAGTTGAATTTTCAAAATACAAGTTTTACTTGAAACTTGTTAAGCGCAACGTGTTTTAGAAGTACATAACAGTTATTTTGGTTTTTGACGAAAAATAATGATGTTACTGACATAAAATAGCAACGAAATAGTTGAATTTTCAAAATTCACGTTTTACTTGAAAACTTGTTAAGCGCAACGTGTTTTAGAAGTACATAACAGTTATTTTGGTTTCTGACGAAGAATAATGATTTTACCGACATAAAATAGCAACGAAATAGTTGAATTTTCAAAATTCACGTTTTACTTGAAAACTTGTTAAGCGCAACGTGTTTAATAAGTACATAACAGTTATTTTGGTTTCTGACGAAGAATAATGATTTTACCGACATAAATAGCAACGAAATAGTTGAATTTTCAAAATTCACGTTTTACTTGAAAACTGGTTAAGCGCAACGTGTTTTAGAAGTACATAACAGTTATTTTGGTTTCTGACGAAGAATAATGATTTTACCGACATAAAATAGCAACGAAATAGTTGAATTTTCAAAATTCACGTTTTACTTGAAAACTTGTTAAGCGCAACGTGTTTTAGAAGTACATAACACTTATTTTGGTTTCTGACGAAGAATAATGATGTAACTGACATAAAATATCAACGAAATAGTTGAATTTTCAAAATACAAGTTTTACTTGAAACTTGTTAAGCGCAACGTGTTTTAGAAGTACATAACAGTTATTTTGGTTTTTGACGAAAAATAATGATGTTACTGACATAAAATAGCAACGAAATAGTTGAATTTTCAAAATTCACGTTTTACTTGAAAACTTGTTAAGCGCAACGTGTTTTAGAAGTACATAACACTTATTTTGGTTTCTGACGAAGAATAATGATGTATTTGACATAAAATATCAACGAAATAGTTGAATTTTCAAAATTCACGTTTTACTTGAAAACTTGTTAAGCGCAACGTGTTTTAGAAGTACATAACAGTTATTTTGGTTTCTGACGAAGAATAATGATGTAACTGACATAAAATAGCAACGAAATAGTTGAATTTTCAAAATTCACGTTTTACTTGAAAACTTGTTAAGCGCAACGTGTTTAATAAGTACATAACAGTTATTTTGGTTTCTGTCGAAGAATAATGATGTTACCGACATAAATAGCAACGAAATAGTTGAATTTTCAAAATTCACGTTTTACTTGAAAACTGGTTAAGCGCAACGTGTTTTAGAAGTACATAACAGTTATTTTGGTTTCTGACGAAGAATAATGATTTTACCGACATAAAATAGCAACGAAATAGTTGAATTTTCAAAATTCACGTTTTACTTGAAAACTTGTAAAGCGCAACGTGTTTTAGAAGTACATAACAGTTATTTTGGTTTCTGACGAAGAATAATGATGTTACTGACAAAATAGCAACGAAATAGTTGAATTTTCAAAATTCACGTTTTACTTGAAAACTTGTTAAGCGCAACGTTTTTTAGAAGTACATAACAGTTATTTTGGTTTTTGACGAAGAATAATGATGTTACTGACATAAAATAGCAACGAAATAGTTGAATTTTCAAAATTCACGTTTTACTTGAAAACTTGTTAAGCGCAACGTGTTTTAGAAGTACATAACAGTTATTTTGGTTTCTGAAGAAGAATAATGATTTTACCGACATAAAATAGCAACGAAATAGTTGAATTTTCAAAATTCACGTTTTACTTGAAAACTTGTTAAGCGCAACGTGTTTTAGAAGTACATAACACTTATTTTGGTTTCTGACGATGAATAATGATTTTACTGACATAAAATAGCAACGATATAGTTGAATTTTCAAAATTCTCGTTTTACTTGAAAACTTGTTAAGCGCAACGTGGTTTAGAAGTACATAACACTTATTTTGGTTTCTGACGAAGAATAATGATGTAACTGACATAAAATATCAACGAAATAGTTGAATTTTCAAAATACAAGTTTTACTTGAAACTTGTTAAGCGCAACGTGTTTTAGAAGAACATAACAGTTATTTTTGTTTTTGACGAAAAATAATGATGTTACTGACATAAAATAGCAACGAAATAGTTGAATTTTCAAAATTCACGTTTTACTTGAAAACTTGTTAAGCGCAACGTGTTTTAGAAGTACATAACAGTTATTTTGGTTTCTGACGAAGAATAATGATTTTACCGAAATAAAATAGCAACGAAATAGTTGAATTTTCAAAATTCACGTTTTACTTGAAAACTTGTTAAGCGCAACGTGTTTTAGAAGTACATAACAGTTATTTTGGTTTCTGACGAAGAATAATGATTTTACCGACATAAAAGAGCAACGAAATATTTGAATTTTCAAAATTCACGTTTTACTTGAAAACTTGTTAAGCGCAACGTGTTTTAGAAGTACATAACACTTATTTTGGTTTCTGAAGAAGAATAATGATGTAACTGACATAAAATATCAACGAAATAGTTGAATTTTCAAAATACAAGTTTTACTTGAAACTTGTTAAGCGCAACGTGTTTTAGAAGTACATAACAGTTATTTTGGTTTTTGACGAAGAATAATGATGTTACTGACATAAAATAGCAACGAAATAGTTGAATTTTCAAAATTCACGTTTTACTTGAAAACTTGTTAAGCGCAAGGTGTTTTAGAAGTACATAACACTTATTTTGGTTTCTGACGAAGAATAATGATGTTACTGACATAAAATATCAACGAAATAGTTGAATTTTCAAAATACAAGTTTTACATGAAAACTTGTTAAGCGCAACATGTTTTAGAAGTACATAACACTTATTTTGGTTTCTGACGAAGAATAATGATTTTACTGACATAAAATAGCAACGAAATAGTTGAATTTTCAAAATTCACGTTTTACTTGAAAACTGGTTAAGCGCAACGTGTTTTAGAAGTACATAACAGTTATTTTGGTTTCTGACGAAGAATAATGATTTTACCGACATAAAATAGCAACGAAATAGTTGAATTTTCCAAATTCACGTTTTACTTGAAAACTTGTTAAGCGCAACGTGTTTTAGAAGTACATAACACTTATTTTGGTTTCTGACGAAGAATAATGATGTAACTGACATAAAATATCAACGAAATAGTTGAATTTTCAAAATACAAGTTTTACTTGAAACTTGTTAAGCGCAACGTGTTTAATAAGTACATAACAGTTATTTTGGTTTCTGACGAAGAATTATGATTTTACCGACATAAATAGCAACGAAATAGTTGAATTTTCAAAATTCACGTTTTACTTGAAAACTGGTTAAGCGCAACGTGTTTTAGAAGTACATAACAGTTATTTTGGTTTCTGACGAAGAATAATGATTTTACCGACATAAAATAGCAACGAAATAGTTGAATTTTCCAAATTCACGTTTTACTTGAAAACTTGTTAAGCGCAACGTGTTTTAGAAGTACATAACACTTATTTTGGTTTCTGACGAAGAATAATGATGTAACTGACATAAAATATCAACGAAATAGTTGAATTTTCAAAATACAAGTTTTACTTGAAACTTGTTAAGCGCAACGTGTTTTAGAAGTACATAACAGTTATTTTGGTTTCTGACAAAGAATTATGATTTTACCGACATAAATAGCAACGAAATAGTTGAATTTTCAAAATTCACGTTTTACTTGAAAACTTGTTAAGCGCAACGTGTTTTAGAAGTACATAACACTTATTTTGGTTTCTGACGAAGAATAATGATTTTACCGAAATAAAATAGCAACGAAATAGTTGAATTTTCAAAATTCACGTTTTACTTGAAAACTTGTTAATCGCAACGTGTTTTAGAAGTACATAACAGTTATTTTGGTTTCTGACGAAGAATAATGATTTTACCGACATAAAATAGCAACGAAATAGTTGAATTTTCAAAATTCACGTTTTACTTGAAAACTTGTTAAGCGCAACGTGTTTTAGAAGTACATAACACTTATTTTGGTTTCTGACGAAGAATAATGATGTAACTGACATAAAATATCAACGAAATAGTTGAATTTTCAAAATTCACGTTTTACTTGAAAACTTGTTAAGCGCAACGTGTTTTAGAAGTACATAACAGTTATTTTGGTTTCTGACGAAGAATAATGATTTTACCGACATAAAATAGCAACGAAATAGTTGAATTTTCAAAATTCACGTTTTACTTGAAAACTTGTTAAGCGCAACGTGTTTTAAAAGTACATAACACTTATTTTGGTTTCTGACGAAGAATAATGATGTAACTGACATAAAATATCAACGAAATAGTTGAATTTTCAAAATACAAGTTTTACTTGAAACTTGTTAAGCGCAACGTGTTTTAGAAGTACATAACAGTTATTTTGGTTTTTGACGAAAAATAATGATGTTACTGACATAAAATAGCAACGAAATAGTTGAATTTTCAAAATTCACGTTTTACTTGAAAACTTGTTAAGCGCAACGTGTTTTAGAAGTACATAACAGTTATTTTGGTTTCTGACGAAGAATACTGATGTAACTGACATAAAATATCAACGAAATAGTTGAATTTTCAAAATACAAGTTTTACTTGAAACTTGTTAAGCGCAACGTGTTTTAGAAGTACATAACAGTTATTTTGGTTTTTGACGAAGAATAATGATGTTACTGACATAAAATAGCAACGAAATTGTTGAATTTTCAAAATTCACGTTTTACTTGAAAACTTGTTAAGCGCAACGTGTTTTAGAAGTACATAACACTTATTTTGGTTTCTGACGAAGAATAATGATGTTACTGACATAAAATATCAACGAAATAGTTGAATTTTCAAAATACAAGTTTTACATGAAAACTTGTTAAGCGCAACATGTTTTAGAAGTACATAACACTTATTTTGGTTTCTGACGAAGAATAATGATGTAACTGACATAAAATAGCAACGAAATAGTTGAATTTTCAAAATTCACGTTTTACTTGAAAACTGGTTAAGCGCAACGTGTTTTAGAAGTACATAACAGTTATTTTGGTTTCTGACGAAGAATAATGATTTTACCGACATAAAATAGCAACGAAATAGTTGAATTTTCAAAATTCACGTTTTACTTGAAAACTTGTTAAGCGCAACGTGTTTTAGAAGTACATAACACTTATTTTGGTTTCTGACGAAGAATAATGATGTAACTGACATAAAATATCAACGAAATAGTTGAATTTTCAAAATACAAGTTTTACTTGAAACTTGTTAAGCGCAACGTGTTTTAGAAGTACATAACAGTTATTTTGGTTTTTGACGAAAAATAATGATGTTACTGACATAAAATAGCAACGAAATAGTTGAATTTTCAAAATTCACGTTTTACTTGAAAACTTGTTAAGCGCAACGTGTTTTAGAAGTACATAACAGTTATTTTGGTTTCTGACGAAGAATAATGATTTTACCGAAATAAAATAGCAACGAAATAGTTGAATTTTCAAAATTCACGTTTTACTTGAAAACTTGTTAATCGCAACGTGTTTTAGAAGTACATAACAGTTATTTTGGTTTCTGACGAAGAATAATGATTTTACCGACATAAAATAGCAACGAAATAGTTGAATTTTCAAAATTCACGTTTGACTTGAAAACTTGTTAAGCGCAACGTGTTTTAGAAGTACATAACCGTTATTTTGGTTTCTGACGAAGAATAATGATGTTACTGACATAAAATATCAACGAAATAGTTGAATTTTCAAAATTCACGTTTTACTTGAAAACTTGTTAAGCACAACGTGTTTAAGAAGTACATAACAGTTATTTTGGTTTCTGACGAAGAATAATGATTTTACTGACATAAAATAGCAACGAAATAGTTGAATTTTCAAAATTCACGTTTTACTTGAAAACTGGTTAAACGCAACGTGTTTTAGAAGTACATAACAGTTATTTTGGTTTCTGACGAAGAATAATGATGTTACTGACATAAAATAGCAACGAAATAGTTGAATTTTCAAAATTCACGTTTTACTTGAAAACTTGTTAAGCGCAACGTGTTTAAGAAGTACATAACAGTTATTTTGGTTTCTGACGAAGAATAATGATTTTACCGACATAAAATAGCAACGAAATAGTTGAATTTTCAAAATTCACGTTTGACTTGAAAACTTGTTAAGCGCAACGTGTTTTAGAAGTACATAACAGTTATTTTGGTTTCTGACGAAGAATAATGATGTTACTGACATAAAATATCAACGAAATAGTTGAATTTTCAAAATACAAGTTTTACTTGAAACTTGTTAAGCGCAAGGTGTTTTAGAAGTACATAACAGTTATTTTGGTTTTTGACGAAGAATAATGATGTTACTGACATAACATAGCAACGAAATAGTTGAATTTTCAAAATTCACGTTTTACTTGAAAACTTGTTTAGCGCAACATGTTTTAGAAGTACATAACACTTATTTTGGTTTCTGACGAAGAATAATGATGTAACTGACATAAAATAGCAACGAAATAGTTGAATTTTCAAAATTCACGTTTTACTTGAAAACTGGTTAAGCGCAACGTGTTTTAGAAGTACATAACAGTTATTTTGGTTTCTGACGAAGAATAATGATTTTACCGACATAAAATAGCAACGAAATAGTTGAATTTTCAAAATTCACGTTTTACTTGAAAACTTGTTAAGCGCAACGTGTTTTAGAAGTACATAACACTTATTTTGGTTTCTGACGAAGAATAATGATGTAACTGACATAAAATATCAACGAAATAGTTGAATTTTCAAAATACAAGTTTTACTTGAAACTTGTTAAGCGCAACGTGTTTTAGAAGTACATAACAGTTATTTTGGTTTTTGACGAAAAATAATGATGTTACTGACATAAAATAGCAACGAAATAGTTGAATTTTCAAAATTCACGTTTTACTTGAAAACTTGTTAAGCGCAACGTGTTTTAGAAGTACATAACAGTTATTTTGGTTTCTGACGAAGAATAATGATTTTACCGAAATAAAATAGCAACGAAATAGTTGAATTTTCAAAATTCACGTTTTACTTGAAAACTTGTTAATCGCAACGTGTTTTAGAAGTACATAACAGTTATTTTGGTTTCTGACGAAGAATAATGATTTTACCGACATAAAATAGCAACGAAATAGTTGAATTTTCAAAATTCACGTTTTACTTGAAAACTTGTTAAGCGCAACGTGTTTTAGAAGTACATAACACTTATTTTGGTTTCTGACGAAGAATAATGATGTTACTGACATAAAATATCAACGAAATAGTTGAATTTTCAAAATACAAGTTTTACATGAAAACTTGTTAAGCGCAACATGTTTTAGAAGTACATAACACTTTTTTTGGTTTCTGACGAAGAATAATGATTTTACTGACATAAAATAGCAACGAAATAGTTGAATTTTCAAAATTCACGTTTTACTTGAAAACTGGTTAAACGCAACGTGTTTTAGAAGTACATAACAGTTATTTTGGTTTCTGACGAAGAATAATGATTTTACCGACATAAAATAGCAACGAAATAGTTGAATTTTCAAAATTCACGTTTTACTTGAAAACTTGTTAAGCGCAACGTGTTTTAGAAGTACATAACAGTTATTTTGGTTTCTGACGAAGAATAATGATGTTACTGACATAAAATAGCAACGAAATAGTTGAATTTTCAAAATTCACGTTTTACTTGAAAACTTGTTAAGCGCAACGTTTTTTAGAAGTACATAACAGTTATTTTGGTTTTTGACGAAGAATAATGATGTTACTGACATAAAATAGCAACGAAATAGTTGAATTTTCAAAATTCACGTTTTACTTGAAAACTTGTTAAGCGCAACGTGTTTTAGAAGTACATAACAGTTATTTTGGTTTCTGAAGAAGAATAATGATTTTACCGACATAAAATAGCAACGAAATAGTTGAATTTTCAAAATTCACGTTTTACTTGAAAACTTGTTAAGCGCAACGTGTTTTAGAAGTACATAACACTTATTTTGGTTTCTGACGATGAATAATGATTTTACTGACTTAAAATAGCAACGATATAGTTGAATTTTCAAAATTCTCGTTTTACTTGAAAACTTGTTAAGCGCAACGTGGTTTAGAAGTACATAACACTTATTTTGGTTTCTGACGAAGAATAATGATGTAACTGACATAAAATATCAACGAAATAGTTGAATTTTCAAAATACAAGTTTTACTTGAAACTTGTTAAGCGCAACGTGTTTTAGAAGAACATAACAGTTATTTTTGTTTTTGACGAAAAATAATGATGTTACTGACATAAAATAGCAACGAAATAGTTGAATTTTCAAAATTCACGTTTTACTTGAAAACTTGTTAAGCGCAACGTGTTTTAGAAGTACATAACAGTTATTTTGGTTTCTGACGAAGAATAATGATTTTACCGAAATAAAATAGCAACGAAATAGTTGAATTTTCAAAATTCACGTTTTACTTGAAAACTTGTTAAGCGCAACGTGTTTTAGAAGTACATAACAGTTATTTTGGTTTCTGACGAAGAATAATGATTTTACCGACATAAAAGAGCAACGAAATATTTGAATTTTCAAAATTCACGTTTTACTTGAAAACTTGTTAAGCGCAACGTGTTTTAGAAGTACATAACAGTTATTTTGGTTTCTGACGAAGAATAATGATTTTACCGACATAAAATAGCAACGAAATAGTTGAATTTTCAAAATTCACGTTTTACTTGAAAACTTGTTAAGCGCAACGTGTTTTAAAAGTACATAACACTTATTTTGGTTTCTGACGAAGAATAATGATGTAACTGACATAAAATATCAACGAAATAGTTGAATTTTCAAAATACAAGTTTTACTTGAAACTTGTTAAGCGCAACGTGTTTTAGAAGTACATAACAGTTATTTTGGTTTTTGACGAAAAATAATGATGTTACTGACATAAAATAGCAACGAAATAGTTGAATTTTCAAAATTCACGTTTTACTTGAAAACTTGTTAAGCGCAACGTGTTTTAGAAGTACATAACAGTTATTTTGGTTTCTGACGAAGAATAATGATTTTACCGAAATAAAATAGCAACGAAATAGTTGAATTTTCAAAATTCACGTTTTACTTGAAAACTTGTTAATCGCAACGTGTTTTAGAAGTACATAACAGTTATTTTGGTTTCTGACGAAGAATAATGATTTTACCGACATAAAATAGCAACGAAATAGATGAATTTTCAAAATTCACGTTTTACTTGAAAACTTGTTAAGCGCAACGTGTTTTAGAAGTACATAACACTTATTTTGGTTTCTGACGAAGAATAATGATGTAACTGACATAAAATATCAACGAAATAGTTGAATTTTCAAAATTCACGTTTTACTTGAAAACTTGTTAAGCGCAACGTGTTTTAGAAGTACATAACAGTTATTTTGGTTTCTGACGAAGAATAATGATTTTACCGACATAAAATAGCAACGAAATAGTTGAATTTTCAAAATTCACGTTTTACTTGAAAACTGGTTAAGCGCAACGTGTTTTAAAAGTACATAACACTTATTTTGGTTTCTGACGAAGAATAATGATGTAACTGACATAAAATATCAACGAAATAGTTGAATTTTCAAAATACAAGTTTTACTTGAAACTTGTTAAGCGCAACGTGTTTTAGAAGTACATAACAGTTATTTTGGTTTTTGACGAAGAATAATGATGTTACTGACATAAAATAGCAACGAAATAGTTGAATTTTCAAAATTCACGTTTTACTTGAAAACTGGTTAAGCGCAACGTGTTTTAGAAGTACATAACAGTTATTTTGGTTTCTGACGAAGAATAATGATTTTACCGACATAAAATAGCAACGAAATAGTTGAATTTTCAAAATTCACGTTTTACTTGAAAACTTGTTAAGCGCAACGTGTTTTAGAAGTACATAACAGTTATTTTGGTTTCTGACGAAGAATAATGATGTTACTGACATAAAATAGCAACGAAATAGTTGAATTTTCAAAATTCACGTTTTACTTGAAAACTTGTTAAGCGCAACGTTTTTTAGAAGTACATAACAGTTATTTTGGTTTTTGACGAAGAATAATGATGTTACTGACATAAAATAGCAACGAAATAGTTGAATTTTCAAAATTCACGTTTTACTTGAAAACTTGTTAAGCGCAACGTGTTTTAGAAGTACATAACAGTTATTTTGGTTTCTGAAGAAGAATAATGATTTTACCGACATAAAATAGCAACGAAATAGTTGAATTTTCAAAATTCACGTTTTACTTGAAAACTTGTTAAGCGCAACGTGTTTTAGAAGTACATAACACTTATTTTGGTTTCTGACGATGAATAATGATTTTACTGACTTAAAATAGCAACGATATAGTTGAATTTTCAAAATTCTCGTTTTACTTGAAAACTTGTTAAGCGCAACGTGGTTTAGAAGTACATAACACTTATTTTGGTTTCTGACGAAGAATAATGATGTAACTGACATAAAATATCAACGAAATAGTTGAATTTTCAAAATACAAGTTTTACTTGAAACTTGTTAAGCGCAACGTGTTTTAGAAGAACATAACAGTTATTTTTGTTTTTGACGAAAAATAATGATGTTACTGACATAAAATAGCAACGAAATAGTTGAATTTTCAAAATTCACGTTTTACTTGAAAACTTGTTAAGCGCAACGTGTTTTAGAAGTACATAACAGTTATTTTGGTTTCTGACGAAGAATAATGATTTTACCGAAATAAAATAGCAACGAAATAGTTGAATTTTCAAAATTCACGTTTTACTTGAAAACTTGTTAAGCGCAACGTGTTTTAGAAGTACATAACAGTTATTTTGGTTTCTGACGAAGAATAATGATTTTACCGACATAAAAGAGCAACGAAATATTTGAATTTTCAAAATTCACGTTTTACTTGAAAACTTGTTAAGCGCAACGTGTTTTAGAAGTACATAACACTTATTTTGGTTTCTGAAGAAGAATAATGATGTAACTGACATAAAATATCAACGAAATAGTTGAATTTTCAAAATACAAGTTTTACTTGAAACTTGTTAAGCGCAACGTGTTTTAGAAGTACATAACAGTTATTTTGGTTTTTGACGAAGAATAATGATGTTACTGACATAAAATAGCAACGAAATAGTTGAATTTTCAAAATTCACGTTTTACTTGAAAACTTGTTAAGCGCAAGGTGTTTTAGAAGTACATAACACTTATTTTGGTTTCTGACGAAGAATAATGATGTTACTGACATAAAATATCAACGAAATAGTTGAATTTTCAAAATACAAGTTTTACATGAAAACTTGTTAAGCGCAACATGTTTTAGAAGTACATAACACTTATATTGGTTTCTGACGAAGAATAATGATTTTACTGACATAAAATAGCAACGAAATAGTTGAATTTTCAAAATTCACGTTTTACTTGAAAACTTGTTAAGCGCAACGTGTTTAATAAGTACATAACAGTTATTTTGGTTTCTGACGAAGAATTATGATTTTACCGACATAAATAGCAACGAAATAGTTGAATTTTCAAAATTCACGTTTTACTTGAAAACTGGCTAAGCGCAACGTGTTTTAGAAGTACATAACAGTTATTTTGGTTTCTGACGAAGAATAATGATTTTACCGACATAAAATAGCAACGAAATAGTTGAATTTTCCAAATTCACGTTTTACTTGAAAACTTGTTAAGCGCAACGTGTTTTAGAAGTACATAACACTTATTTTGGTTTCTGACGAAGAATAATGATGTAACTGACATAAAATATCAACGAAATAGTTGAATTTTCAAAATACAAGTTTTACTTGAAACTTGTTAAGCGCAACGTGTTTTAGAAGTACATAACAGTTATTTTGGTTTTTGACGAAAAATAATGATGTTACTGACATAAAATAGCAACGAAATAGTTGAATTTTCAAAATTCACGTTTTACTTGAAAACTTGTTAAGCGCAACGTGTTTTAGAAGTACATAACAGTTATTTTGGTTTCTGACGAAGAATAATGATTTTACCGAAATAAAATAGCAACGAAATAGTTGAATTTTCAAAATTCACGTTTTACTTGAAAACTTGTTAATCGCAACGTGTTTTAGAAGTACATAACAGTTATTTTGGTTTCTGACGAAGAATAATGATTTTACCGACATAAAATAGCAACGAAATAGTTGAATTTTCAAAATTCACGTTTTACTTGAAAACTTGTTAAGCGCAACGTGTTTTAGAAGTACATAACACTTATTTTGGTTTCTGACGAAGAATAATGATGTAACTGACATAAAATATCAACGAAATAGTTGAATTTTCAAAATTCACGTTTTACTTGAAAACTTGTTAAGCGCAACGTGTTTTAGAAGTACATAACAGTTATTTTGGTTTCTGACGAAGAATAATGATTTTACCGACATAAAATAGCAACGAAATAGTTGAATTTTCAAAATTCACGTTTTACTTGAAAACTGGCTAAGCGCAACGTGTTTTAGAAGTACATAACAGTTATTTTGGTTTCTGACGAAGAATAATGATTTTACCGACATAAAATAGCAACGAAATAGTTGAATTTTCCAAATTCACGTTTTACTTGAAAACTTGTTAAGCGCAACGTGTTTTAGAAGTACATAACACTTATTTTGGTTTCTGACGAAGAATAATGATGTAACTGACATAAAATATCAACGAAATAGTTGAATTTTCAAAATACAAGTTTTACTTGAAACTTGTTAAGCGCAACGTGTTTTAGAAGTACATAACAGTTATTTTGGTTTTTGACGAAAAATAATGATGTTACTGACATAAAATAGCAACGAAATAGTTGAATTTTCAAAATTCACGTTTTACTTGAAAACTTGTTAAGCGCAACGTGTTTTAGAAGTACATAACAGTTATTTTGGTTTCTGACGAAGAATAATGATTTTACCGAAATAAAATAGCAACGAAATAGTTGAATTTTCAAAATTCACGTTTTACTTGAAAACTTGTTAATCGCAACGTGTTTTAGAAGTACATAACAGTTATTTTGGTTTCTGACGAAGAATAATGATTTTACCGACATAAAATAGCAACGAAATAGTTGAATTTTCAAAATTCACGTTTTACTTGAAAACTTGTTAAGCGCAACGTGTTTTAGAAGTACATAACACTTATTTTGGTTTCTGACGAAGAATAATGATGTAACTGACATAAAATATCAACGAAATAGTTGAATTTTCAAAATTCACGTTTTACTTGAAAACTTGTTAAGCGCAACGTGTTTTAGAAGTACATAACAGTTATTTTGGTTTCTGACGAAGAATAATGATTTTACCGACATAAAATAGCAACGAAATAGTTGAATTTTCAAAATTCACGTTTTACTTGAAAACTTGTTAAGCGCAACGTGTTTTAAAAGTACATAACACTTATTTTGGTTTCTGACGAAGAATAATGATGTAACTGACATAAAATATCAACGAAATAGTTGAATTTTCAAAATACAAGTTTTACTTGAAACTTGTTAAGCGCAACGTGTTTTAGAAGTACATAACAGTTATTTTGGTTTTTGACGAAAAATAATGATGTTACTGACATAAAATAGCAACGAAATAGTTGAATTTTCAAAATTCACGTTTTACTTGAAAACTTGTTAAGCGCAACGTGTTTTAGAAGTACATAACAGTTATTTTGGTTTCTGACGAAGAATAATGATTTTACCGAAATAAAATAGCAACGAAATAGTTGAATTTTCAAAATTCACGTTTTACTTGAAAACTTGTTAAGCGCAACGTGTTTTAGAAGTACATAACACTTATTTTGGTTTCTGACGAAGAATAATGATGTAACTGACATAAAATATCAACGAAATAGTTGAATTTTCAAAATTCACGTTTTACTTGAAAACTTGTTAAGCGCAACGTGTTTTAGAAGTACATAACAGTTATTTTGGTTTCTGACGAAGAATAATGATTTTACCGACATAAAATAGCAACGAAATAGTTGAATTTTCAAAATTCACGTTTTACTTGAAAACTTGTTAAGCGCAACGTGTTTTAAAAGTACATAACACTTATTTTGGTTTCTGACGAAGAATAATGATGTAACTGACATAAAATATCAACGAAATAGTTGAATTTTCAAAATACAAGTTTTACTTGAAACTTGTTAAGCGCAACGTGTTTTAGAAGTACATAACAGTTATTTTGGTTTTTGACGAAAAATAATGATGTTACTGACATAAAATAGCAACGAAATAGTTGAATTTTCAAAATTCACGTTTTACTTGAAAACTTGTTAAGCGCAACGTGTTTTAGAAGTACATAACAGTTATTTTGGTTTCTGACGAAGAATAATGATTTTACTGACATAAAATAGCAACGAAATAGTTGAATTTTCAAAATTCACGTTTTACTTGAAAACTTGTTAAGCGCAACGTGTTTAATAAGTACATAACAGTTATTTTGGTTTCTGACGAAGAATTATGATTTTACCGACATAAATAGCAACGAAATAGTTGAATTTTCAAAATTCACGTTTTACTTGAAAACTGGCTAAGCGCAACGTGTTTTAGAAGTACATAACAGTTATTTTGGTTTCTGACGAAGAATAATGATGTAACTGACATAAAATATCAACGAAATAGTTGAATTTTCAAAATACAAGTTTTACTTGAAACTTGTTAAGCGCAACGTGTTTTAGAAGTACATAACAGTTATTTTGGTTTTTGACGAAAAATAATGATGTTACTGACATAAAATAGCAACGAAATAGTTGAATTTTCAAAATTCACGTTTTACTTGAAAACTTGTTAAGCGCAACGTGTTTTAGAAGTACATAACAGTTATTTTGGTTTCTGACGAAGAATAATGATTTTACCGAAATAAAATAGCAACGAAATAGTTGAATTTTCAAAATTCACGTTTTACTTGAAAACTTGTTAATCGCAACGTGTTTTAGAAGTACATAACAGTTATTTTGGTTTCTGACGAAGAATAATGATTTTACCGACATAAAATAGCAACGAAATAGTTGAATTTTCAAAATTCACGTTTTACTTGAAAACTTGTTAAGCGCAACGTGTTTTAGAAGTACATAACACTTATTTTGGTTTCTGACGAAGAATAATGATGTAACTGACATAAAATATCAACGAAATAGTTGAATTTTCAAAATTCACGTTTTACTTGAAAACTTGTTAAGCGCAACGTGTTTTAGAAGTAAATAACAGTTATTTTGGTTTCTGACGAAGAATAATGATTTTACCGACATAAAATAGCAACGAAATAGTTGAATTTTCAAAATTCACGTTTTACTTGAAAACTTGTTAAGCGCAACGTGTTTTAAAAGTACATAACACTTATTTTGGTTTCTGACGAAGAATAATGATGTAACTGACATAAAATATCAACGAAATAGTTGAATTTTCAAAATACAAGTTTTACTTGAAACTTGTTAAGCGCAACGTGTTTTAGAAGTACATAACAGTTATTTTGGTTTTTGACGAAAAATAATGATGTTACTGACATAAAATAGCAACGAAATAGTTGAATTTTCAAAATTCACGTTTTACTTGAAAACTTGTTAAGCGCAACGTGTTTTAGAAGTACATAACAGTTATTTTGGTTTCTGACGAAGAATAATGATTTTACCGAAATAAAATAGCAACGAAATAGTTGAATTTTCAAAATTCACGTTTTACTTGAAAACTTGTTAATCGCAACGTGTTTTAGAAGTACATAACAGTTATTTTGGTTTCTGACGAAGAATAATGATTTTACCGACATAAAATAGCAACGAAATAGTTGAATTTTCAAAATTCACGTTTTACTTGAAAACTTGTTAAGCGCAACGTGTTTTAGAAGTACATAACACTTATTTTGGTTTCTGAAGAAGAATAATGATGTAACTGACATAAAATATCAACGAAATAGTTGAATTTTCAAAATACAAGTTTTACTTGAAACTTGTTAAGCGCAACGTGTTTTAGAAATACATAACAGTTATTTTGGTTATTGACGAAGAATAATGATGTTACTGACATAAAATAGCAACGAAATAGTTGAATTTTCAAAATTCACGTTTTACTTGAAAACTTGTTAAGCGCAACGTGTTTTAGAAGTACATAACACTTATTTTGGTTTCTGACGAAGAATAATGATGTTACTGACATAAAATATCAACGAAATAGTTGAATTTTCAAAATACAAGTTTTACATGAAAACTTGTTAAGCGCAACATGTTTTAGAAGTACATAACTTTTTTTTTGGTTTCTGACGAAGAATAATGATTTTACTGACATAAAATAGCAACGAAATAGTTGAATTTTCAAAATTCACGTTTTACTTGAAAACTGGTTAAGCGCAACGTGTTTTAGAAGTACATAACAGTTATTTTGGTTTCTGACGAAGAATAATGATTTTACCGACATAAAATAGCAACGAAATAGTTGAATTTTCAAAATTCACGTTTTACTTGAAAACTTGTTAAGCGCAACGTGTTTTAGAAGTACATAACACTTATTTTGGTTTCTGACGAAGAATAATGATGTAACTGACATAAAATATCAACGAAACAGTTGAATTTTCAAAATACAAGTTTTACTTGAAACTTGTTAAGCGCAACGTGTTTTAGAAGTACATAACAGTTATTTTGGTTTCTGACGAAGAATAATGATTTTACCGACATAAAATAGCAACGAAATAGTTGAATTTTCAAAATTCACGTTTTACTTGAAAACTTGTTAAGCGCAACGTGTTTTAGAAGTACATAACACTTATTTTGGTTTCTGACGAAGAATAATGATGTAACTGACATAAAATATCAACGAAATAGTTGAATTTTCAAAATACAAGTTTTACTTGAAACTTGTTAAGCGCAACGTGTTTTAGAAGTACATAACAGTTATTTTGGTTTTTGACGAAAAATAATGATGTTACTGACATAAAATAGCAACGAAATAGTTGAATTTTCAAAATTCACGTTTTACTTGAAAACTTGTTAAGCGCAACGTGTTTTAGAAGTACATAACAGTTATTTTGGTTTCTGACGAAGAATAATGATTTTACCGAAATAAAATAGCAACGAAATAGTTGAATTTTCAAAATTCACGTTTTACTTGAAAACTTGTTAATCGCAACGTGTTTTAGAAGTACATAACAGTTATTTTGGTTTCTGACGAAGAATAATGATTTTACCGACATAAAAAAGCAACGAAATAGTTGAATTTTCAAAATTCACGTTTTACTTGAAAACTTGTTAAGCGCAACGTGTTTTAGAAGTACAAAACACTTATTTTGGTTTCTGACGAAGAATAATGATGTAACTGACATAAAATATCAACGAAATAGTTGAATTTTCAAAATTCACGTTTTACTTGAAAACTTGTTAAGCGCAACGTGTTTTAGAAGTACATAACAGTTATTTTGGTTTCTGACGAAGAATAATGATTTTACCGACATAAAATAGCAACGAAATAGTTGAATTTTCAAAATTCACGTTTTACTTGAAAACTTGTTAAGCGCAACGTGTTTTAGAAGTACATAACACTTATTTTGGTTTCTGACGAAGAATAATGATGTAACTGACATAAAATATCAACGAAATAGTTGAATTTTCAAAATACAAGTTTTACTTGAAACTTGTTAAGCGCAACGTGT
This sequence comes from Liopterus haemorrhoidalis, assembly GCA_963971575.1. Taxonomy (NCBI): domain Eukaryota; kingdom Metazoa; phylum Arthropoda; class Insecta; order Coleoptera; family Dytiscidae; genus Liopterus; species Liopterus haemorrhoidalis. The sequence continues at coordinate 61,798 of CAXASN010000034.1, forward strand.
TTTAGAAGTACATAACAGTTATTTTGGTTTTTGACGAAAAATAATGATGTTACTGACATAAAATAGCAACGAAATAGTTGAATTTTCAAAATTCACGTTTTACTTGAAAACTTGTTAAGCGCAACGTGTTTTAGAAGTACATAACAGTTATTTTGGTTTCTGACGAAGAATAATGATTTTACCGAAATAAAATAGCAACGAAATAGTTGAATTTTCAAAATTCACGTTTTACTTGAAAACTTGTTAATCGCAACGTGTTTTAGAAGTACATAACAGTTATTTTGGTTTCTGACGAAGAATAATGATGTAACTGACATAAAATATCAACGAAATAGTTGAATTTTCAAAATTCACGTTTTACTTGAAAACTTGTTAAGCGCAACGTGTTTAATAAGTACATAACAGTTATTTTGGTTTCTGACGAAGAATAATGATTTTACCGACATAAATAGCAACGAAATAGTTGAATTTTCAAAATTCACGTTTTACTTGAAAACTTGTTAAGCGCAACGTGTTTTAGAAGTACATAACACTTAGTTTGGTTTCTGACGAAGAATAATGATGTAACTGACATAAAATATCAACGAAATAGTTGAATTTTCAAAATTCACGTTTTACTTGAAAACTTGTTAAGCGCAACGTGTTTAATAAGTACATAACAGTTATTTTGGTTTCTGACGAAGAATAATGATTTTACCGACATAAATAGCAACGAAATAGTTGAATTTTCAAAATTCACGTTTTACTTGAAAACTTGTTAAGCGCAACGTGTTTTAGAAGTACATAACAGTTATTTTGGTTTCTGACGAAGAATAATGATTTTACCGAAATAAAATAGCAACGAAATAGTTGAATTTTCAAAATTCACGTTTTACTTGAAAACTTGTTAATCGCAACGTGTTTTAGAAGTACATAACAGTTATTTTGGTTTCTGACGAAGAATAATGATGTAACTGACATAAAATATCAACGAAATAGTTGAATTTTCAAAATTCACGTTTTACTTGAAAACTTGTTAAGCGCAACGTGTTTTAGAAGTACATAACAGTTATTTTGGTTTCTGACGAAGAATAATGATTTTACCGAAATAAAATAGCAACGAAATAGTTGAATTTTCAAAATTCACGTTTTACTTGAAAACTTGTTAATCGCAACGTGTTTTAGAAGTACATAACAGTTATTTTGGTTTCTGACGAAGAATAATGATTTTACCGACATAAAATAGCAACGAAATAGTTGAATTTTCAAAATTCACGTTTTACTTGAAAACTTGTTAAGCGCAACGTGTTTTAGAAGTACATAACACTTATTTTGGTTTCTGAAGAAGAATAATGATGTAACTGACATAAAATATCAACGAAATAGTTGAATTTTCAAAATACAAGTTTTACTTGAAACTTGTTAAGCGCAACGTGTTTTAGAAATACATAACAGTTATTTTGGTTATTGACGAAGAATAATGATGTTACTGACATAAAATAGCAACGAAATAGTTGAATTTTCAAAATTCACGTTTTACTTGAAAACTTGTTAAGCGCAACGTGTTTTAGAAGTACATAACACTTATTTTGGTTTCTGACGAAGAATAATGATGTTACTGACATAAAATATCAACGAAATAGTTGAATTTTCAAAATACAAGTTTTACATGAAAACTTGTTAAGCGCAACATGTTTTAGAAGTACATAACTTTTTTTTTGGTTTCTGACGAAGAATAATGATTTTACTGACATAAAATAGCAACGAAATAGTTGAATTTTCAAAATTCACGTTTTACTTGAAAACTGGTTAAGCGCAACGTGTTTTAGAAGTACATAACAGTTATTTTGGTTTCTGACGAAGAATAATGATTTTACCGACATAAAATAGCAACGAAATAGTTGAATTTTCAAAATTCACGTTTTACTTGAAAACTTGTTAAGCGCAACGTGTTTTAGAAGTACATAACACTTATTTTGGTTTCTGACGAAGAATAATGATGTAACTGACATAAAATATCAACGAAACAGTTGAATTTTCAAAATACAAGTTTTACTTGAAACTTGTTAAGCGCAACGTGTTTTAGAAGTACATAACAGTTATTTTGGTTTCTGACGAAGAATAATGATTTTACCGACATAAAATAGCAACGAAATAGTTGAATTTTCAAAATTCACGTTTTACTTGAAAACTTGTTAAGCGCAACGTGTTTTAGAAGTACATAACACTTATTTTGGTTTCTGACGAAGAATAATGATGTAACTGACATAAAATATCAACGAAATAGTTGAATTTTCAAAATACAAGTTTTACTTGAAACTTGTTAAGCGCAACGTGTTTTAGAAGTACATAACAGTTATTTTGGTTTTTGACGAAAAATAATGATGTTACTGACATAAAATAGCAACGAAATAGTTGAATTTTCAAAATTCACGTTTTACTTGAAAACTTGTTAAGCGCAACGTGTTTTAGAAGTACATAACAGTTATTTTGGTTTCTGACGAAGAATAATGATTTTACCGAAATAAAATAGCAACGAAATAGTTGAATTTTCAAAATTCACGTTTTACTTGAAAACTTGTTAATCGCAACGTGTTTTAGAAGTACATAACAGTTATTTTGGTTTCTGACGAAGAATAATGATTTTACCGACATAAAAAAGCAACGAAATAGTTGAATTTTCAAAATTCACGTTTTACTTGAAAACTTGTTAAGCGCAACGTGTTTTAGAAGTACAAAACACTTATTTTGGTTTCTGACGAAGAATAATGATGTAACTGACATAAAATATCAACGAAATAGTTGAATTTTCAAAATTCACGTTTTACTTGAAAACTTGTTAAGCGCAACGTGTTTTAGAAGTACATAACAGTTATTTTGGTTTCTGACGAAGAATAATGATTTTACCGACATAAAATAGCAACGAAATAGTTGAATTTTCAAAATTCACGTTTTACTTGAAAACTTGTTAAGCGCAACGTGTTTTAGAAGTACATAACACTTATTTTGGTTTCTGACGAAGAATAATGATGTAACTGACATAAAATATCAACGAAATAGTTGAATTTTCAAAATACAAGTTTTACTTGAAACTTGTTAAGCGCAACGTGTTTTAGAAGTACATAACAGTTATTTTGGTTTTTGACGAAAAATAATGATGTTACTGACATAAAATAGCAACGAAATAGTTGAATTTTCAAAATTCACGTTTTACTTGAAAACTTGTTAAGCGCAACGTGTTTTAGAAGTACATAACAGTTATTTTGGTTTCTGACGAAGAATAATGATTTTACCGAAATAAAATAGCAACGAAATAGTTGAATTTTCAAAATTCACGTTTTACTTGAAAACTTGTTAATCGCAACGTGTTTTAGAAGTACATAACAGTTATTTTGGTTTCTGACGAAGAATAATGATGTAACTGACATAAAATATCAACGAAATAGTTGAATTTTCAAAATTCACGTTTTACTTGAAAACTTGTTAAGCGCAACGTGTTTAATAAGTACATAACAGTTATTTTGGTTTCTGACGAAGAATAATGATTTTACCGACATAAATAGCAACGAAATAGTTGAATTTTCAAAATTCACGTTTTACTTGAAAACTTGTTAAGCGCAACGTGTTTTAGAAGTACATAACACTTAGTTTGGTTTCTGACGAAGAATAATGATGTAACTGACATAAAATATCAACGAAATAGTTGAATTTTCAAAATTCACGTTTTACTTGAAAACTTGTTAAGCGCAACGTGTTTAATAAGTACATAACAGTTATTTTGGTTTCTGACGAAGAATAATGATTTTACCGACATAAATAGCAACGAAATAGTTGAATTTTCAAAATTCACGTTTTACTTGAAAACTTGTTAAGCGCAACGTGTTTTAGAAGTACATAACACTTATTTTGGTTTCTGATGAAGAATAATGATGTTACTGACATAAAATATCAACGAAATAGTTGAATTTTCAAAATTCACGTTTTACTTGAAAACTTGTTAAGCGCAACGTGTTTTAGAAGTACATAACAGTTATTTTGGTTTCTGACGAAGAATAATGATTTTACCGAAATAAAATAGCAACGAAATAGTTGAATTTTCAAAATTCACGTTTTACTTGAAAACTTGTTAAGCGCAACGTGTTTTAGAAGTACATAACAGTTATTTTGGTTTCTGACGAAGAATAATGATTTTACCGACATAAAAGTGCAACGAAATAGTTGAATTTTCAAAATTCACGTTTTACTTGAAAACTTGTTAAGCGCAACGTGTTTTAGAAGTACATAACACTTATTTTGGTTTCTGAAGAAGAATAATGATGTAACTGACATAAAATATCAACGAAATAGTTGAATTTTCAAAATACAAGTTTTACTTGAAACTTGTTAAGCGCAACGTGTTTTAGAAGTACATAACAGTTATTTTGGTTTTTGACGAAGAATAATGATGTTACTGACATTAAATAGCAACGAAATAGTTGAATTTTCAAAATTCACGTTTTACTTGAAAACTTGTTAAGCGCAACGTGTTTTAGAAGTACATAACACTTATTTTGGTTTCTGACGAAGAATAATGATGTTACTGACATAAAATATCAACGAAATAGTTGAATTTTCAAAATACAAGTTTTACATGAAAACTTGTTAAGCGCAACATGTTTTAGAAGTACATAACACTTATTTTGGTTTCTGACGATAAATAATGATTTTACTGACATAAAATAGCAACGAAATAGTTGAATTTTCAAAATTCACGTTTTACTTGAAAACTTGTTAAGCGCAACGTGTTTAATAAGTACATAACAGTTATTTTGGTTTCTGACGAAGAATAATGATTTTACCGACATAAATAGCAACGAAATAGTTGAATTTTCAAAATTCACGTTTTACTTGAAAACTTGTTAAGCGCAACGTGTTTTAGAAGTACATAACACTTAGTTTGGTTTCTGACGAAGAATAATGATGTAACTGACATAAAATATCAACGAAATAGTTGAATTTTCAAAATTCACGTTTTACTTGAAAACTTGTTAAGCGCAACGTGTTTAATAAGTACATAACAGTTATTTTGGTTTCTGACGAAGAATAATGATTTTACCGACATAAATAGCAACGAAATAGTTGAATTTTCAAAATTCACGTTTTACTTGAAAACTTGTTAAGCGCAACGTGTTTTAGAAGTACATAACAGTTATTTTGGTTTCTGACGAAGAATAATGATTTTACCGAAATAAAATAGCAACGAAATAGTTGAATTTTCAAAATTCACGTTTTACTTGAAAACTTGTTAATCGCAACGTGTTTTAGAAGTACATAACAGTTATTTTGGTTTCTGACGAAGAATAATGATGTAACTGACATAAAATATCAACGAAATAGTTGAATTTTCAAAATTCACGTTTTACTTGAAAACTTGTTAAGCGCAACGTGTTTTAGAAGTACATAACAGTTATTTTGGTTTCTGACGAAGAATAATGATTTTACCGAAATAAAATAGCAACGAAATAGTTGAATTTTCAAAATTCACGTTTTACTTGAAAACTTGTTAATCGCAACGTGTTTTAGAAGTACATAACAGTTATTTTGGTTTCTGACGAAGAATAATGATTTTACCGACATAAAATAGCAACGAAATAGTTGAATTTTCAAAATTCACGTTTTACTTGAAAACTTGTTAAGCGCAACGTGTTTTAGAAGTACATAACACTTATTTTGGTTTCTGAAGAAGAATAATGATGTAACTGACATAAAATATCAACGAAATAGTTGAATTTTCAAAATACAAGTTTTACTTGAAACTTGTTAAGCGCAACGTGTTTTAGAAATACATAACAGTTATTTTGGTTATTGACGAAGAATAATGATGTTACTGACATAAAATAGCAACGAAATAGTTGAATTTTCAAAATTCACGTTTTACTTGAAAACTTGTTAAGCGCAACGTGTTTTAGAAGTACATAACACTTATTTTGGTTTCTGACGAAGAATAATGATGTTACTGACATAAAATATCAACGAAATAGTTGAATTTTCAAAATACAAGTTTTACATGAAAACTTGTTAAGCGCAACATGTTTTAGAAGTACATAACTTTTTTTTTGGTTTCTGACGAAGAATAATGATTTTACTGACATAAAATAGCAACGAAATAGTTGAATTTTCAAAATTCACGTTTTACTTGAAAACTGGTTAAGCGCAACGTGTTTTAGAAGTACATAACAGTTATTTTGGTTTCTGACGAAGAATAATGATTTTACCGACATAAAATAGCAACGAAATAGTTGAATTTTCAAAATTCACGTTTTACTTGAAAACTTGTTAAGCGCAACGTGTTTTAGAAGTACATAACACTTATTTTGGTTTCTGACGAAGAATAATGATGTAACTGACATAAAATATCAACGAAACAGTTGAATTTTCAAAATACAAGTTTTACTTGAAACTTGTTAAGCGCAACGTGTTTTAGAAGTACATAACAGTTATTTTGGTTTCTGACGAAGAATAATGATTTTACCGACATAAAATAGCAACGAAATAGTTGAATTTTCAAAATTCACGTTTTACTTGAAAACTTGTTAAGCGCAACGTGTTTTAGAAGTACATAACACTTATTTTGGTTTCTGACGAAGAATAATGATGTAACTGACATAAAATATCAACGAAATAGTTGAATTTTCAAAATACAAGTTTTACTTGAAACTTGTTAAGCGCAACGTGTTTTAGAAGTACATAACAGTTATTTTGGTTTTTGACGAAAAATAATGATGTTACTGACATAAAATAGCAACGAAATAGTTGAATTTTCAAAATTCACGTTTTACTTGAAAACTTGTTAAGCGCAACGTGTTTTAGAAGTACATAACAGTTATTTTGGTTTCTGACGAAGAATAATGATTTTACCGAAATAAAATAGCAACGAAATAGTTGAATTTTCAAAATTCACGTTTTACTTGAAAACTTGTTAATCGCAACGTGTTTTAGAAGTACATAACAGTTATTTTGGTTTCTGACGAAGAATAATGATTTTACCGACATAAAAAAGCAACGAAATAGTTGAATTTTCAAAATTCACGTTTTACTTGAAAACTTGTTAAGCGCAACGTGTTTTAGAAGTACAAAACACTTATTTTGGTTTCTGACGAAGAATAATGATGTAACTGACATAAAATATCAACGAAATAGTTGAATTTTCAAAATTCACGTTTTACTTGAAAACTTGTTAAGCGCAACGTGTTTTAGAAGTACATAACAGTTATTTTGGTTTCTGACGAAGAATAATGATTTTACCGACATAAAATAGCAACGAAATAGTTGAATTTTCAAAATTCACGTTTTACTTGAAAACTTGTTAAGCGCAACGTGTTTTAGAAGTACATAACACTTATTTTGGTTTCTGACGAAGAATAATGATGTAACTGACATAAAATATCAACGAAATAGTTGAATTTTCAAAATACAAGTTTTACTTGAAACTTGTTAAGCGCAACGTGTTTTAGAAGTACATAACAGTTATTTTGGTTTTTGACGAAAAATAATGATGTTACTGACATAAAATAGCAACGAAATAGTTGAATTTTCAAAATTCACGTTTTACTTGAAAACTTGTTAAGCGCAACGTGTTTTAGAAGTACATAACAGTTATTTTGGTTTCTGACGAAGAATAATGATTTTACCGAAATAAAATAGCAACGAAATAGTTGAATTTTCAAAATTCACGTTTTACTTGAAAACTTGTTAATCGCAACGTGTTTTAGAAGTACATAACAGTTATTTTGGTTTCTGACGAAGAATAATGATGTAACTGACATAAAATATCAACGAAATAGTTGAATTTTCAAAATTCACGTTTTACTTGAAAACTTGTTAAGCGCAACGTGTTTAATAAGTACATAACAGTTATTTTGGTTTCTGACGAAGAATAATGATTTTACCGACATAAATAGCAACGAAATAGTTGAATTTTCAAAATTCACGTTTTACTTGAAAACTTGTTAAGCGCAACGTGTTTTAGAAGTACATAACACTTAGTTTGGTTTCTGACGAAGAATAATGATGTAACTGACATAAAATATCAACGAAATAGTTGAATTTTCAAAATTCACGTTTTACTTGAAAACTTGTTAAGCGCAACGTGTTTAATAAGTACATAACAGTTATTTTGGTTTCTGACGAAGAATAATGATTTTACCGACATAAATAGCAACGAAATAGTTGAATTTTCAAAATTCACGTTTTACTTGAAAACTTGTTAAGCGCAACGTGTTTTAGAAGTACATAACACTTATTTTGGTTTCTGATGAAGAATAATGATGTTACTGACATAAAATATCAACGAAATAGTTGAATTTTCAAAATTCACGTTTTACTTGAAAACTTGTTAAGCGCAACGTGTTTTAGAAGTACATAACAGTTATTTTGGTTTCTGACGAAGAATAATGATTTTACCGAAATAAAATAGCAACGAAATAGTTGAATTTTCAAAATTCACGTTTTACTTGAAAACTTGTTAAGCGCAACGTGTTTTAGAAGTACATAACAGTTATTTTGGTTTCTGACGAAGAATAATGATTTTACCGACATAAAAGTGCAACGAAATAGTTGAATTTTCAAAATTCACGTTTTACTTGAAAACTTGTTAAGCGCAACGTGTTTTAGAAGTACATAACACTTATTTTGGTTTCTGAAGAAGAATAATGATGTAACTGACATAAAATATCAACGAAATAGTTGAATTTTCAAAATACAAGTTTTACTTGAAACTTGTTAAGCGCAACGTGTTTTAGAAGTACATAACAGTTATTTTGGTTTTTGACGAAGAATAATGATGTTACTGACATTAAATAGCAACGAAATAGTTGAATTTTCAAAATTCACGTTTTACTTGAAAACTTGTTAAGCGCAACGTGTTTTAGAAGTACATAACACTTATTTTGGTTTCTGACGAAGAATAATGATGTTACTGACATAAAATATCAACGAAATAGTTGAATTTTCAAAATACAAGTTTTACATGAAAACTTGTTAAGCGCAACATGTTTTAGAAGTACATAACACTTATTTTGGTTTCTGACGATAAATAATGATTTTACTGACATAAAATAGCAACGAAATAGTTGAATTTTCAAAATTCACGTTTTACTTGAAAACTGGTTAAGCGCAACGTGTTTTAGAAGTACATAACAGTTATTTTGGTTTCTGACGAAGAATAATGATTTTACCGACATAAAATAGCAACGAAATAGTTGAATTTTCAAAATTCACGTTTTATTTGAAAACTTGTTAAGCGCAACGTGTTTTAGAAGAACATAACACTCATTTTGGTTTCTGACGAAGAATAATGATTTTACCGACATAAAATAGCAACGAAATAGTTGAATTTTCAAAATTCACGTTTTACTTGAAAACTTGTTAAGCGCAACCTGTTTTAGAAGTACATAACAGTTATTTTGGTTTCTGACGAAGAATAATGATTTTACTGACATAAAATATCAACGAAATAGTTGAATTTTCAAAATTCACGTTTTACTTGAAAACTTGTTAAGCGCAACGTGTTTTAGAAGTACATAACAGTTATTTTGGTTTCTGACGAAGAATAATGATGTTACTGACATAAAATATCAACGAAATAGTTGAATTTTCAAAATTCACGTTTTACTTGAAAACTTGTTAAGCGCAACGTGTTTTAGAAGTACATAACAGTTATTTTGGTTTCTGACGAAGAATAATGATTTTACCGACATAAAATAGCAACGAAATAGTTGAATTTTCAAAATTCACGTTTTACTTGAAAACTTGTTAAGCGCAACGTGTTTTAGAAGTACATAACAGTTATTTTGGTTTTTGACGAAAAATAATGATGTTACTGACATAAAATAGCAACGAAATAGTTGAATTTTCAAAATTCACGTTTTACTTGAAAACATGTTAAGCGCAACGTGTATTAGAAGTACATAACAGTTATTTTGGTTTCTGACGAAGAATAATGATTTTACCGACATAAATAGCAACGAAATAGTTGAATTTTCAAAATTCACGTTTTACTTGAAAACTTGTTAAGCGCAACGTGTTTTAGAAGTACATAACACTTATTTTGGTTTCTGATGAAGAATAATGATGTTACTGACATAAAATATCAACGAAATAGTTGAATTTTCAAAATACAAGTTTTACTTGAAACTTGTTAAGCGCAACGTGTTTTAGAAGAACATAACAGTTATTTTTGTTTTTGACGAAAAATAATGATGTTACTGACATAAAATAGCAACGAAATAGTTGAATTTTCAAAATTCACGTTTTACTTGAAAACTTGTTAAGCGCAACGTGTTTTAGAAGTACATAACAGTTATTTTGGTTTCTGACGAAGAATAATGATTTTACCGAAATAAAATAGCAACGAAATAGTTGAATTTTCAAAATTCACGTTTTACTTGAAAACTTGTTAAGCGCAACGTGTTTTAGAAGTACATAACAGTTATTTTGGTTTCTGACGAAGAATAATGATTTTACCGACATAAAATAGCAACGAAATAGTTGAATTTTCAAAATTCACGTTTTACTTGAAAACTTGTTAAGCGCAACGTGTTTTAGAAGTACATAACACTTATTTTGGTTTCTGAAGAAGAATAATGATGTAACTGACATAAAATATCAACGAAATAGTTGAATTTTCAAAATACAAGTTTTACTTGAAACTTGTTAAGCGCAACGTGTTTTAGAAGTACATAACAGTTATTTTGGTTTTTGACGAAGAATAATGATGTTACTGACATAAAATAGCAACGAAATAGTTGAATTTTCAAAATTCACGTTTTACTTGAAAACTTGTTAAGCGCAACGTGTTTTAGAAGTACATAACACTTATTTTGGTTTCTGACGAAGAATAATGATGTTACTGACATAAAATATCAACGAAATAGTTGAATTTTCAAAATACAAGTTTAACATGAAAACTTGTTAAGCGCAACATGTTTTAGAAGTACATAACACTTATTTTGGTTTCTGACGAAGAATAATGATT